>JASPKZ010002452.1:0-70350 GCA_030220185.1 Diploptera punctata
TGCTATCTACCATCCAATTGATGTATTCACCATTCAAGAAGCAAATCTCACACAGAACATTACAATATTACACTCAAGGATTTTACTGTTCACATACATTCCTAAAGCGACAAATAAGCAGTGGTATTTTAGTTGGAATTCGAAACACATATGCTTCGCGCGTTCAAATTATCAAAGAAATGGACAATTTAGACAATTGAAATAAGTAAAATGTAACATATTGGATAAACAAATCTCATACAATATATATTCAATTTAAATCCACCAAATAACTCCCTATCTGAACATATTACATAAACCCAAACACAGAGTATAATGGGAGATTTTAATTCCTTCACGACGATGGGGCTATACCAAATCTCATATGCAGGGAAAATTGTAGCAGACTTTTAAATTCAACACCCATAGAATAATACACATACAAACGAGGATCCTCCAACTATCTACATTCTCTGGTTCAGACCTAATCCTATTACTCTTATGTTCTTCTATTTATACTCCAAAACCAAAAAAAGAACAAAAATTGAGAAGATCCTGCTCAGGACATAGAGCCACCATTGCATACTATTCAACTGGGGAATAACACCTTACTTCCAAAGCATCTTAAACCCAGGTGGAACTTCAAAAAAGCCAATTGGAAACTGTACACAGACGAACTGGAAACCAAATTGAAAATCGCTTTAAAACATATCACTCAGTCAATCAAATTACAAAATTAATGCAAATAATATTAAAACAGCAAAAAATATATACACGTGGAATAGTAAAAACTACAAACCCTTCTGGATTCAAAAATAGAAAGAATGAAATAGACCGGATCTCGCTAGAAATAAGCAGAAAAAACAAAAGACCCAAAAGATGACAAAATTGAGAAAACTGTGCCCCAAATCAAAAAAGAAATTACAGCAATAAAAGAGAAAATTTTAATAACTTCCTCCAAAAATGGATTATAGAAGATGGCCAGAAAGCATAAGATTTGTACAAACCAAAATAAAAACAAGAAGGCAAAAAAACAACCACTTTATCCACAACAACAAACAGATTACAAATGAAGTGAAATAGCCAACAAATTCAACACACACTACGCTAACTGCAACACCTACACTTTGTGTTCCCAGGACAAAAAAGACAAAAAACCATAACAGAGAACCTAAACATTACTAAAAACAACAAGCAGGGTACCAAAAGATAATATCTTTAATAAGAATTTCAACATTAAAGAGTTAAACATAGCCATTAATAGTTTAAAATCAAACAAAATCTCCAGGAGCAGATAATATACATGCAGAATTTCTCAAACACCCTTGGCAATAAAGCCAAAACTCAATTGCTCTCCCTTTATAATCTTTCTTGGAACACAAAAGTTCCTGATGATTGGAAAAAAAGCTATTATAATACCTATTTCGAAACAAAAAAATCACAAATACTTTTTCAAATTATCGCCCAATAGCACTAACTAGTGTAATTGTTAAAACTATAGAAAAAATTATTTCAAATCGATTAAATTGGTATTTAGAAACCAATAATTTACTTTCACCCAATCAAGCTGGATTTAGAGAATTAAAATCAACAAATCAACAAATTGTACACCTAAGTCAAGCTATTAAAGACAGTTTCAACAGAAAAGATGACACTCTGGCAATGTTCGTTGATTTCCAAGGAGCATATGAACTCTATTTGGAGATATAAATTATTAGAAAAAATGCAGACTTTAGGCATTCAAAGGAATATGCTACTCTGGATCAGCAATTTTCTCATCCAATGGTTCATCCGCTACAAAGTATTAATAATCACCTCTCATAAATAGCCAACAAACACATCGAGGTTTACCACAGGGTTCTGTACTCAGTACCATTTCCTCTTTCAAATATCTACATTAATGATCTACCTAAGCATATAGAAAAAGCTCGAAACAAAAACCCTACTTTTTTGCTGATGATGTTGTAATATGGGTCTCCAAACCGAAAAACCAAAGTCAACAATTAATAACCATAGCCCAACAATCACTAATACAGTTAGAGAATTGGACATCCCAGAACTTAAATGAAGATAAAATATACCAGAAAACAAATTATCAACTATTTACATTAAGAAAGAAAACCACTACCCATGCACTCTGAAATTGGAGGGTGAATTATTAACTCAAACACATGAAGCAAAATATTTAGGAATAACTCTGGACACAAAATTAACATGGAAGAAAACACATGGAGAATATATGTACAAAGATAGAAAACAAGGTTACCATTACTAAAACGTTTAGCAGGGAAAAAGTGGGGTTGCAACACACAAACCCTAAACACCTTCTACCAAATATACATAAAACCTGTACTTCAATATTGTGAAGAAATCCTAGTAACTACTAAAGTGGAAAAATTTAATAAATTGCAGAACCAAATCCTCCGTCTGATAACAGGAGCCGTTAAAACAACACCAATCACTGCCACGCAAATCTTAACAAATAACCCAAACATAGCATCTGAAATTGAGAAAACAGCAGTCACACAGTATGAAAAATTTTTAAGGCTACCCCATAATAACTGGACCCAAAGAAAACCAACAAGTAGTGTTTAAAATCTCAGCAAAGCTTCCTAAGCATGGTACAAGAAATCAAACAGAAATTGCAACTTCCACATTCAAAAGAAAATATGCAGATGAGAAACAACCCTCTAGAATTTTTGGAAATCGAATATAACCTTCATTTAACAGAAGACATCAAGAAATCTGAAACTCCTCCATATAGTTTAAAACAAATGTCACTCTGGAAATAATAAATCTAAGATACCCAGCTCCTGAATGGATACATATTTTTAACAGATGGCTCCAGCCTACCAAATGACGGTGGATCTGGTGCTGGTGCAGTATGTCCACTTTTTTCCTTTTATCGTAAACTAAACACAAATTCAACAAACTTTGATGGCGAAATTCTAGGCAATTTTCTTAAGTTTACAAAATCTTTTATATCACATCCAACATCCAAAAATTTACAAAAGTTGTGTAATTCTATGTGACTCCAAAGCAGCCATTCTTGCTATAACACGAGACACAACACCCAAAAGCATCAAAATTATCAAATGTCACAAAATTATAAAACAGTTATTCCCGTCTCCATAAAAAAATTGTACTTCAATGGATTCTGGCCCATTGTGGAGTGACAGGCAATGAAATAGCCGATTTTCTAGCCAAGAAGGGTAGCAAAATTGTTTCAAACCCAACTTCTGCTCCAGTTTCCTTTCACTCTATCAAAAGAATTATCTCCAATAAATACATCAATAAACTTAGAGAAGAATACACCACCAAAACATCTGGAAAGGAATGGGAAAATCTACAAGCTTATGACATTACTACATTACAAAGAAAATCTGCAGTAGCAACATTCAGACTGCTAACGGGACATGACTGCTTGAATAAACACCTACACAGAATTGGCATAACAGATTCACCTAAATGCCCTTTTTGCAATTTAAATGAAGATATGGAAAGAAACCATCTCCTCCGTTGTCCAGCTTTTGTAGAAGAGACCAGCCTTTCTGCTAAATATTGGAGTGCAAGAGAGCGAATGATTTCATTATCAAGTGCTCGACATTAGATACCAACCACCATTTAGACTAATTTATGAAAAAACTTCTTGGTAAAGAGCAAAATGGTTTCTCGAAAGGAAGATCTTGTTGTGATGGGTATTTTTCATTAAAATTATTAATTGAAAAATAAAGAGAATTCAGTGTGGAAACTCATATTGTTTTTTAGATTTGGAAAAGGCTTATGATATTTTGAACTTCCTTTACCATTGCTACATTATTGTATCTTTAACTGTTTATAATTAGTAAAGTGTATATCTATATTTGTCAAATATTTATTTGTATTTGTGCTGGTTGAGTGGAAGAGAGGGCCTTATGGCCTTAACTCTGCCAGAATAAATTAAAGTATTATTATTAATTTATATTATTATTAGTATTATATTATTAGTATTATTATTACCAAGCCAATGACTTAAATAAAAGCGATGGGAAGCTAGCAACAACCTATAATTCCCCTATTAAAGCTGAAAAGGCATCTCATGAAAATTGCTAGGATTTGGAAGTGAACGATCTGCCTTCGGCCAGCATTACTATGGACGGATATTATTATTATTATTATTATTAAATTAATATTAATATTAAAAGCAAATCATGAAAATGCTATGATTGCAGTGAAAGATCTGCCTTCGGCTAGAATTACTATGGATGGCATTATAATAATATTACTATTATTATATTAACAATTGTTAGTTCTTGCCATGTCAACTTTATATGGTGAGGCCTGTATCTAGTAGTATTTTCATTAATCATGTGAGATGTCCATTGCTGTGGTCTCGCGATAACATGCTGCCTTGTCATGCAGCAGGCCCAGGTTCGATTCCCAGTTGGGACAAGTTTCCTGGGTGAGCTTTTTCCGTGGGTTTACCTCATCTGTAAGACAAATGTCAGGTAGCTTTGAGGCCCAAAAGGTAGATAAATCATAATTGTTGTTATATGTATAATTTAACCCTGGTGAAGTGGAAGAGAAGACCTTTCAGTCTGAAACTCCATTAGGTAAAATAAATAACTAAATAAATAGAATTATAAAATAAAAAATGATAGAGTACATAGAAACAAACTATAAAATATCTTTACACACAACGTTCCACAACAAAGTATTAAATATAGATATAACCATGTACAAAATATAGTAAAATGGCAGGTAAAGAAGTAACACACCAACTATCACAATGGCAGGGAATTCCTTACAGGAGTGAGGACAAGGCTGCTCTCTATCACCACCTTTATTTATCATATACATGAACCAGATAGTTAGGAGAATGGAGGAGAACCATCATGGGAACATATACAATGACTAGAAATATGAATTTAGATACTTTAAACAAAGTTAATGATGTAGCAGTGAGTGACACGCTCGGAGGACGAATTGCAAATATTCACTTATATTAGGAATTCTACCTTAATGAATATACCTCATAGTGAGCATTCCTAAAATGAGTAATTAGAAGACATATCAAGTCTAAATAAGAAACACGAAGAAAAAAAAGAACAATATGAGGTGAGTGATAAAAATTCTACCTTAATGAAGATACATCATAGTGAAGAATTCCTAAAATAAGTAATTATAAGACATATCAAGTCTAAATAGGAAACCACGAAGAAAAGAAAAAAAACAATATGACGTGAGATGATAAAAATTCGACCTTAAGGAATATACCTCATAGTGAGGAATTCCTAAAATAAGTAATTATAAGACATATCAAGTCTAAATATGAAACATGAAAAAAAAAAAAAAAAGATTTACAAAAAAGAACACTTTAAGTGAGTGATAAAAAATTCTACCTTAATGAATATACCTCATAGTGAGAATTCCTAAAATAAGTAATTATAAGACATATCAAGTCTAAATAGGAAACACGAAGAGAAAAAAAAGAACAATATGAGGTGAGTGATAAAAATTCTACCTTAATGAATATACCTCATAGTGAGAATTCCTAAAATAAGTATTTATAAGACATATCAAGTCTAAATAGGAAACATGGAAAGAAAAAAAAAGAACAATTTGACGTGAGTGATAAAAATTCTACCTTAATGAGTATACCTCATAGTGAGAATTCCTAAAATAAGTAATTATAAGACATATCAAGTCTAAATAGGAAACTCGACGCAAAAAAAAATAGAATATGAGGTGAGTGATAAAAATTCTACCTTAATGAATATACCTCATAGTGAGAATTCCTAAAATAAGTAATTATAAGACATATCAAGTCTAAATAGGAAACTCGACGCAAAAAAAAATAGACTAGGGAGGTGAGTGATCAAAATTCTACCTTAATGAATATACCTCATAGTGAGAATTACTAAAAAATAACCCCGCCCACCCTCCGTATAATGACACCTATCAAGTCTTAATAGGAAACATGAAAGAAAAAAAAAAGAACATATTTGACGTGATTGATGAAATTCTATTCTACCTTAATTAGTATACCTCATAGTGAGAATTCCTAAAATAAGTAATTATAAGACATATCAAGTCTAAATAGGAAACTCGACGCAAAAAAAAATAGAATATGAGGTGAGTGATAAAAATTCTACCTTAATGAATATACCTCATAGTGAGAATTCCTAAAATAAGTAATTATAAGACATATTAAGTCTAAATAGGAAACACGGAAAAAGAATATATGTGAGGTGAGTGCTAAAAACTCTACCTTAATGAATATACCTCATAGTGAGAATTCCTAAAATAAGTAATTATAAGACATATCAAGTCTAAATAGGAAACACGAGAAAAAAAAAGAACAATATGAGGTGAGTGATAAAAATTCTACCTTAATGAATATACCTCATAGTGAGAATTCCTAAAATAAGTATTTATAAGACATATCAAGTCTAAATAGGAAACATGAAAGAAAAAAAAAGAACAATTTGACGTGAGTGATAAAAATTCTACCTTAATGAATATACCTCATAGTGAGAATTCCTAAAATAAGTAATTATAAGACATATCAAGTCTAAATAGGAAACTCGACGCAAAAAAAAAAAAAACAATTTGAGATGAGTGGTAAAAATTCTACCTTAATGAATATACCTCATAGTGAGAATTCCTAAAATAAGTAATTATAAGACATATCAATTCTAAATAGGAAGCGCAAAAGAAAAAAAAAGAACAATATGAGGTGAGTGATAAAAATACTAACTTAATGAATATACCTCAAAGTGAGAATTCCTAAAATAAGTAATTATAAGACATATCAAGTCTAAGTAGGAAGCGCAAAAGAAAAAAAAAAGAACAATATGAGGTGAGTGATAAAAGTTCTTCCTTAATGAATATACCTCATAGTGAGAATTCCTAAAGTAAGTAATTATAAGACATATCAAGTCTCAAATAGGAAACACGAAAGAAAAAAAAAGAACAATATGAGGTGAGTGATAAAAATTCTACCTTAATGAATATACCTCATAGTGAGAATTCCTAAAATAAGTAATTATAAGACATTAAGTCTAAATAGGAAACACGAAGAAAAAAAAAGAACAGTATGAGGTGAGTGATAAAAATTCTACCTTAATGAATATACCTCATAGTGAGAATTCCTAAAATAAGTAATTATAAGACATATCAAGTCTAAATAGGAAACACGAAGAAAGAAAAAAAAAAGAACAATATGAGGTGAGTGATAAAAATTAAACCTTAATGAATATACCTCATAGTGAGAATTCCTAAAATAAGTAATTATAAGACAAATTTAAATCTATGAATTTCGACATTCCGGATGAACGTGACCTCATCTCGAAGTTCATCGAATCAACACCAGATGGCAACGATATCTCGAAGTTCGTCAAATCAACACCAGATGGCAACGTTATAGAGGGAGATTCCAACGAATATCCGGTAGTCATAATGGCAGTTGAAAATGAATGACAAGATCATTTGAAAACTATAGTTACCATGTTTGAAAAACATGAAATATGAGGTAAGATGTTAAAATGACTCATTAATTTATTAATTATAAGACATATCAAGTCTAAATAGGAAACACGAAAAAAAAGAATAATATGAGGTGAGTGATAAAAATTCTACCTTAATGAATATACCTCATAGTGAGAATTCCTAAAATAAGTAATTATAAGACATATTAAGTCTAAATAGGAAACACGAAAAAAAAAAATGAACAATATGAGATGAGTGATAAAAAATTCTACCTTAATGAATATACCTCATAGTGAGAATTCCTAAAATAAGTAATTATAAGACATATTAAGTCTAAATAGGAAACACGAAAAAAAAAAAAAAAAAAAAGAATAATAATGAATATTAATATTTAATTTTAGGAAGTTATATTTTGAGGTTATTTTAATTATATTATTTTTGGTCTGGACATCTTACCTCAATATTAATGTTGATTTGTTCTTGGACATGTTTCAAAACAATTCTCTGTTTTATCTTCAGCTTTCCCAGACTGGTTTTATTTATGTTGCATTATGTTGCACCACCTGGATGTCGATGTCAGCTCCATCCTGTGGTTGGCCAAAGAACCTCCAAACAAGGTCACCCTCCATCGGAATATCAAAATTCATAACTCTGTTTCTGTTCTTCTGAATATAAATTTTTTCCCAAATAGTCAGCTCGTTTGTATTTTCTAACTGTTTTAATAATTTAGTGTCTGAATTTATATTATGTTTTTCAGACCAAACATGAGCAGCAACTGCAGATTTTTCAATTTCTCCATTTTTAATATTTCTTATGTGTTCTTTGGTTCTAATTTTTAGGTTTCTTTTTGTTTTCCCTATATATATCTTTTCACAACCCATGCATTCAATTTGATATATTCCTGACTTTTTATTTTTATCAGTTTTTTTTCATTTTTGTTGGTTTTTATTAGTTTATTTAAACTGTAGTTATTTTTTGGTGCTAATTTAATATTAAACTTCTCAAATATATTTTGAAATTTATTATGTACCCAGGGGTGATATGTGAATTTCCTATATTTTTTCATAGGTGGTTCTTCTTTTTCAAGATTACTTCTGTTTATCATTTTTTGTTTTTTATACTTTTCTATCCTTTTATGTACCATTTTTTCATCAAACCCATTTTCTCTTGCTACTTTGATTATGTGTTTTTTCTCATGTTTGAAATCTTCTTCGTTTAAGGGTAAGTTTACCAATCTATGAGTTAAACTATTAAATGCTGCTAATTTATGTCCAATTGGATTGAACCCTGTTGATTTTATAAAATTTTCCGTATGAGTTTCTTTCCTATGAATCCTGAATTCAATTTTTCTTTTTTCTTCGTTTCTGACCAATTTAAGATCCAAAAAAGGTATTTGTTTATTGTCTTCTATTTCTTTGGTGAATTTAATGTTTGTACTCTGTAAATTTAATAGTTTTAGGGAATCTTCTACATGTTTTTCTTTAACAATACAAATTATATCATCAACATATCTACTCCAAAATTTAAACATTGTGGGATGTGCTTTAGTGATTTTACATTCAAAATCGCTCATAAATAAATTTGCCAGGAAAGGTGATAATGGGTTTCCCATTGAGAGCCCTGATTTTTGTCTATAGAAACTCCCATTGAATGTAAAAAACATTTGATCAATGCATAACGCAGTTAATTTCAAATAATCTTCTTTGATCTCTCTGTCTATGTTGTTTTTTTTCTTAACCATTGTTCAATATCTCCAAAGTTTTTTGTTTCGGTACATTTGTGAATAGTGAAACTACATCAAACGAAACCAACCTATCTGTGGGTTCAATTTCCACTTTTTCTAATTTCTTAACTAATTCCAATGAATTTTCAATCTGCAGACTTTCAAAATTATTAATTCTTTTAAATTGATTATTCAGCCATTTCGAAATTTTGTAGGTTGGTGATCCAATATTGTTAATTATTGGCCTCAATTAACAATATTGGATCACCAACCTACAAAATTTCGAAATGGCTGAATAATCAATTTAAAAGAATTAATAATTTTGAAAGTCTGCAGATTGAAAATTCATTGGAATTAGTTAAGAAATTAGAAAAAGTGGAAATTGAACCCACAGATAGGTTGGTTTCGTTTGATGTAGTTTCACTATTCACAAATGTACCGAAACAAAAACTTTGGAGATATTGAACAATTGGTTAAGAAAAAACAACATAGACAGAGAGATCAAAGAAGATTATTTGAAATTAACTGCGTTATGCATTGATCAAATGTTTTTTACATTCAATGGGAGTTTCTATAGACAAAAATCAGGGCTCTCAATGGGAAACCCATTATCACCTTTCCTGGCAAATTTATTTATGAGCGATTTTGAATGTAAAATCACTGAAGCACATCCCACAATGTTTAAATTTTGGAGTAGATATGTTGATGATATAATTTGTATTGTTAAAGAAAAACATGTAGAAGATTCCCTAAAACTATTAATTTACAGAATACAAACATTAAATTCACCAAAGAAAATAGAAGACAATAAACAAATACCTTTTTTGGATCTTAAATTGGTCAGAAACGAAGAAAAAAGAAAAATTGAATTCAGGATTCATAGGAAAGAAACTCATACGGAAAATTTTATAAAATCAACAGGGTTCAATCCAATTGGACATAAATTAGCAGCATTTAATAGTTTAACTCATAGATTGGTAAACTTACCCTTAAACGAAGAAGATTTCAAACATGAGAAAAAACACATAATCAAAGTAGCAAGAGAAAATGGGTTTGATGAAAAAATGGTACATAAAAGGATAGAAAAGTATAAAAAACAAAAAATGATAAACAGAAGTAATCTTGAAAAAGAAGAACCACCTATGAAAAAATATAGGAAATTCACATATCACCCCTGGGTACATAATAAATTTCAAAATATATTTGAGAAGTTTAATATTAAATTAGCACCAAAAAATAACTACAGTTTAAATAAACTAATAAAAACCAACAAAAATGAAAAAACTGATAAAAATAAAAAGTCAGGAATATATTAAATTGAATGCATGGGTTGTGAAAAGATATATATAGGAAAAACAAAAAGAAACCTAAAAGTTAAAACCAAAGAACACATAAGAAATATTAAAAATGGAGAAATTGAAAAATCTGCAGTTGCTGCTCATGTTTGGTCTGAAAAACATAATATAAATTCAGACACTAAATTATTAAAACAGTTAGAAAATACAAACGAGCTATTTGGGAAAAAATTTATATTCAGAAGAACAGAAACAGAGTTATGAATTTTGATATTCCGATGGAGGGTGACCTTGTTTGGAGGTTCTTTGGCCAACCACAGGATGGAGCTGACATCGACATCCAGGTGGTGCAACATAATGCAACATAAATAAAACCAGTCTGGGAAAGCTGAAGATAAAACAGAGAATTGTTTTGAAACATGTCCAAGAACAAATCAACATTAATATTGAGGTAAGATGTCCAGACCAAAAATAATATAATAATGAATATACCTCATAGTGAGAATTCCTAAAATAAGTAATTATAAGACATATTGAGTCTAAATAGGAAACACGAAAAAAAAAAAAATGAACAATATGAGATGAGTGATAAAAAATTCTACCTTAATGAATATACCTCATAGTGAGAATTCCTAAAATAAGTAATTATAAGACATATTAAGTCTAAATAGGAAACACGAAAAAAAAAAAAATGGACAATATGAGATGAGTGATAAAAAATTCTACCTTAATGAATATACCTCATAGTGAGAATTCCTAAAATAAGTAATTATAAGACATATTAAGTCTAAATAGGAAACACGGGAAAAAAAAAAAAAAAAGAATAATAATGAATATACCTCATAGTGAGAATTCCTAAAATAAGTAATTATAAGACATATTGAGTCTAAATAGGAAACACGAAAAAAAATTATATGAGGTGAGTGATAAAAATTCTACCTTAATGCAATATTTAGTATATAATTTTAACAAAATAGCCATCGAATATAACATGAAAATCAATACAGAGAAAACAAAAGTAATGGCTTTTGAAGGAAAATACCCTGTACGTAGCAAAATTTATATGGATTAAAAAATAGTGGAAAGAGTAAATTCATTTTATATGCTGGATACACATTAATTGGATGAAGTAGTCATGGCAAATAAAATTATTCATTTTAATAAAACCATGGGAATAATATATTCAATAATGAAACCTTTGCTAGTCGAGAGAGATACCAGAGTGCGGTTATAAAAAACTGTAGCAAAACCTGCACTTTGCTATGACAGTATGGCATGGAAAGGAGAAGAGAGCAGGATAACTTCTAGTGAATTGAGATATACAGCAGGACATACCAAATGGGATCACAAACGCAATGATGATATCTTGATGGATCTATGTTTATATCTTGATGGATCTATGTTTAGAACCGGTCATTGAATACATACATAGATACCAGAACAACTGGATGAATCATTTGCAACGAATTAGTTCAGATGAAGTTCCCATGGCCATGCTTCGTTATTGTCCAACAGGGAAGAGATCTGGGCTGTCGAAGGAAGTGCTGGATACAAAATTCATCAGTGAGATCGTAAGAAGCCTGTAGGCCTAAGACTTGGTTGAATGAAGAAGAAGATTTAGACCAATTTCAGGGCACAAATTGTTCCATCTTCAATATTTACATGACTATTGTTCTATCGTAATGAAGTACTACTTCTTCTCAGGAAGAATCTGTACTTGAATATTACAGAACAACTGTTTTGTGCGAATGATGACAAATCAAGAGCTTCAGAACATTTGAATACTACTACTGTTTTGTGAATATTTAGTATGTAACAAATTATGTTCCAAAACTGGTTTAAATAGAAGACTGAATAATTATGAGATGAGTCCCGCACCGTAGCCGAGCGGTTAAGGTAGGAAGCTTTGGCGCAGAGCTATGGGACTTGCGCTGGTTCGTGTCTCAATGGGGGAAGAAATTTTCTCATGGTATTTTGGCCAGTATGGGACCGGTGCCCACCCAGCATTGTGAGGCAATTGGGTAGCTACAATAAGTAGCGGCTCCAGGGGACTCAACATGCTAACCACATGTCACACCTACACTGGCTGTTGATCATCTACCTCTGTGATTGACACATGTGGATGTGAAGGGCCAGCAGCCAGCTGGTAAAAGGGCAACCGCTGAAAAGTGGAAAGACCCTCAATCGAATCGGAGATGATAAATAATTTATTTTAAACCAGCTAATACGCAGCATGTGCTGCTGCACATAAATAAATTAAATATTAAAGGTTAATTAAATTGTATGATATACTGAACTTTTATAGGAAAAAATCACTATGAGGTTTAATTTAAGATTAAATTAAAATACTTCATACCACACCTCATATCCAGTTTTCTATGTAGACTGCAGTTTCAGAGCCTTGGCGGCTTCATCTCCAGTACTTTCTTGTCAACTGATGTTATGTTGATCAGAACAACAGTTCTTCTGATTGATATAACATCAGTCGACAAGAAAGTGCTGAAGAATTCATTCTATCTCATGGTACAGACAGCTGGTCAACAAAGATTGCAGCACTTTAGAGCAACGTCACTATCAGAAAGGAGCAAATCATCGGCAGCCTACAAGAGCCGTGGTTCGGGTTCTTTGTGGGCAATACAAAAGGTAGAAACAACCAGCAGGATTCCAGTCAACTTGAGGGCAGGCGATCAGGTAATCCATCACACCATCCTTTAACCTAAAACACCACTTCCAAATTCTATCGGCTCCTAGCCTAGCTCTCTTCCCAGAGCTTAGGATTGCGCACCTCCAGCCAGTCTTCCTCCCATCGCAAGATGGCAAAATGTCTAGACCTCAACAAACCCAACCAGCGCAGCAACATGGACTCTAAGAGAGACTTCTCTTATCCACCATCATGACAAGGCCAAAATCACACATACCCGAACACATCCAACAACCCACTAGACACACAGAACAGATTCAAACCTTTACAGACCCAAAATGAGGACAAACCACCACCAATCATTGCAAACTTTAAGAAACTCTCTGCTTACCAGTTAGCCAGACTAACTGCAGGCAGAGATGAAGTACTCTAATAATACACTAAGAATATACACAAAGTTGAAAGGACCATGTCAAGCATGTACTTATCAGTTCTTCTGATCGACATAACATCAGTCGATGAGAAAGTACTGAAGATGAAGCTGCCAAGGCTTTGAAACTGCGGTCTAATAGAAGACTGGATATGAGGTGAGGTATGAAGCATTTTAATTTAATCTTGTATGGTATATGCTGAGACGAACCAAACATGGCAGTTGCTAGTCAGTTTTTAATTTTGGATTTCAAGTAAACTTCCACTTCTAATTGTCACATTTCACTCATTTTTGGATAATACCCATCTTGGTTTATTTTAATAGGTTATTAATGTTTTATTTTAGGAAGTAATATTTTTGAGATTCTTGTAATTAAATTATTTTGGAGTTTGTTCATCTTATCTCACTATTAATGTTGATTTGTTTTTGAACATGTTTCGATTGTATTATAATCATCATCAGCAGCATCTTGCTCAGACTGGTTGGATTTATGTTGTATGCTCTGGATGTCGATGTCAGCTCCCTCCTGTGGTTGGTCAAAGAACCTCCAAACTATGTCACATTTCGTCGGTATTTCGAAATTCATAACTCTGTTTTTGTTCTTCTGAATATAGATTTTTTCCCAAATAGTCAGCTCTTTTGTATTTTCTAACTGTTTTAATAATTTATTGTCCGAATTTATATTATGTTTTTTGGACCAAACATGAGCAGCAACTACAGATTTTTCTATTTCCTCATTTTTATTATTTCTTATGTGTTCTTTGGTTCTAATTTTTAGGTTTCATTTTGTTTTTCCTATATATATCTTTTCACAACCCCTACATTCAATTTGATATATTCCTGATTTATTTTTAAATGTTCACTACAGGTGAACTCCTACATGTAATGATTTTAGAGGGTTCAATTGAAAATCTATACAACTGAGGGACTCAATCAGACACACACAAAAAATTTCGTCAAAATCAGTCCAGTCATTTAGGCAGTTTTTAATCTTGGGTTTCAAGTAAATCTCCACTTCAAATTGGCGGAATACGCTCTTTTTTTATAATACTTACTTCGGTTTATGTTAATAGGATGTACTGAGTTTCTTTTTGAAACATTGAAAAATATGACCACTAGAGTGATTTTTAAAGTTACACTTCCGGTGAACAACAGAAATAGAAATACATATTGGGTGCATGCTCATTTGAATGGTATGTAATATGCTGTGGATAACCGTTGAAACTTGTTCAGTGATATGTAATTTTTATTTATAAAATACCAGTGTCTTAGATCATAGGTTAGCATTAGCTCAACTATTGTACATTGACCTTGAAGTGAATTTGTATTGATAAAAGTTTTGAATGTTGCAGAGCTTGTGAGTGGTTTTGTGTCAGGAATATTGCTGCCAACATGGCTTCGGAATATGAAAGGTAACTACATGGATCTACTTCATGCTCTGGATGTTGAGAATTCAACAGAAACATCGATTCTAGCTCTCAAGATGCTTTTCAAGTGAGTAACTGGTAATGTTTTATGTGTCATAGAATTTTTAAAATTTATTTATTTATATCTAGTGCATATATAAATTATCAAACACTATCCAAATGAGCATTAGCACAGACCAAATACTACATTTTCAAGAAATGTACAAATTAGCAGTAGCTCAATTCAAATAATACATTATATTTGAAGAGAAAAATTATGTGATCAGACTAGAGTTTGAACCCAGGACTTTCGCACACAATAAAAACATCAAATAATACATTTTAAACCAATATACAAGTAATACATTTTCAAGCAATATACAAATGAGCAATAGCTCAGTACAAATAACACATTTGCAATATACAATTTGAGCAGTAGCTCAGTTCAAATACATTTTAAAGCGATATATAAATGAGTAATAGCTCAGTCAAACAATAATTTTTTAAATAATATACAAATGAACAGTAGCTCAGTCCAAATAATAAATTTTAAAGCAATATACAAATGAGCAATAGCTCAGTTCACATATTATATTTTAAAACTATATACAAATGAGCAATAGATCAGTACAAATAATAAATTTTCAAGCGATGTACAAATGAGCAGTAGATCAGTTCAAATAATACATTTTAGAATGATATACAAATAAGCAGTAGCTCAGTTCAAATAATAGATTTTAAAATACAATGAGCAGTAGTTCAGTTCAAATAATACATTCGAAAGCAATATACAAATGGGCAGTAGCTCAGTTCAAATAATACATTTTAAAGCAATATGCAAATGAGCAATAGCTTAGATAAAATAATACATTATAAAGCAATATACAAATGAGCAGTAGCTCAGTTCATGTAAACATTTTTAAAGCAATGTGCAAATGAGCAATGGCTCAGTTCAAATAATACATTTTAAAACATTATACAAATAAGCAATAAGTAGTAGTAGTAGTCTAATGCTCATTAGCTTGGATGTGTTCCATTTGCTTTCTTGCTTCCCAATAGAGCCCTGCCAGAGTTCTTGTAGGTGACATCTTCAGAGCCTCACAGTTAGCTAGATGATCTTTGTTCATGGTAGTGTTATTGTCTTGGCACAGGATACAATTTGGAGAGTTGAAGATTCCAATTTTATGGAGGTGTGCTGCCGGATAGTCATGGCCTGTTAACAGTCTGAATGTTGCTACTGCTTCTTGTCTTGGTTGTTCAGGATTAAGTTTTATTCTGCGAGATAGCTGCCCATGGTTTCTCATTACTTTGTGATTTGAAGTACTCCATCAGTTCTTTCTGGAAGTTTCTTTTAATTATAATTTTTGCAGAATGGTAGGGCAGGGATTGATTTGTTTTCTGTAAAATTTTGGTACCCTTTTTTGCTAAAAGATCCGCCATATCATTTCCATGTACCCCACAATGAGAGGGGATCCATTGGAGCTGGATAATTTTATTTTGTTTGGTCAATAAACTTATGATCTTTTTTATTTCCAACACTTTTCTGGAGATTGGAGAGTTATATGTTGTTATAGCTTGTATAGCTGATGTTGAATCACTTAGTACAACTGCTCTCTGAAATGTATTTATTCTGTAGAGGAGTTGTGTTAGTGCTAACTTTATTGCCTGAATTTCTCCATCAAAGTGTGTGTAATTTTTCCTTACTGCACATAGAAGCTAAACAGTTTTGAGTAAATTCCAGCTCCATCTTCTATTTCCATTCTGGATCCATCTGTATAGATATGTACCCATTGTGGTTCAGCAATAACTCACATACAAATAACACAGTCCTATGAAGATTTTGTGGCATGAGATATTTTAATGCAAATAAGTCAAGTAAAATACCCTGATAACGGAACTGTTACTAGTTTTTGTGTATCGCATGTAAATTTTGCACAATTCCATTTTTAACACAAAAAATGAGAGCGCACAGTCCACCACTTGTATGTGGTATATATGTGCTGTCTTAATATGTAAACACCTAAAAATAATACAATTTTATAATATAATCACTAATTTTATTCATATTAGTTTGTCATTATGTTTAACTGAGGCTAGATTCATCCTACTATCCTCTCCTGGTTACATTACATAGTTTCCGATGAAAAACTGGGAAGCAATAAGCTGCCAGCACATGGACCAGGTATCACTATTCTAATATCACCACCAGCTTTACAAGAGAGTAATACCAGCACTCCCTCCATCTCCAGCACAGATGATGATTTCATTTTGTCCCTAAATTAAAAGAACAATCCATGTCCTATCAATTAATCAAAATTAAACGATGTGGGTCTTACATAAGAAAATAAGTGAACTTTAATTTTGAGATATAAAGAAAACAACTTTTTAGCTCCTGGTACAACTTTTTATTCATATAGACATCGTGAAGAATTAAAAAAGTATTTATTAATGGGGGGGGGAGAAGTAGTGTAATGTTGTTATATCCCTGGCTTGAATGGTCACCGAGGAACAGTTTATGAACCGGCAAGATTGCTGTATATTTATTGATTCTATCAAGATAAGTCTAAAGGACATTCTTCTGCATAATGGGAATAAATTAGCTTTAGTTCCAGTAGTTCAATCAGTGTACTTGAAAGAAACATATCTACTATTCTAGAAAAAATAAATATAATGAACACAAGTGGTACATGTGCTGTAATCTTAAGGTGTGTGGTTTTTATTGAGGCAACAAGAAGGATACATGAAATTTCTGTGTTTTTTGTGTGAATGGAATTCTAGAGCCAGGAAAAATCACTGGAAATTACTAATTGACCAAAAAGAAAACAACTGGTGCAGGGACAAAAAAATGTAATAAATCGCCCAATAGTTGATTCTGAAAAAAATATTGCTACCTCCTTTGCACATAAAACTAGGATTAATTAAGCAATTTGATAAAGTTTTGGAAAAAAATGTCACTTGTTACCAATACATTGCTAAAAATTCTGTTATTGTTGGAGACAAAAGTGAAGAAGACTTTTTGATGGCCACAAATTCGTAAACTTGTTAGGGATGTTACTTTTAAAAACTGCATGTCTGACATGGAATTACAAGCTTGGGAATCATGCAAGGACATCATCGAGAAGTTTCTGGTTAATGTTAAAGATGATCAATATGAGAAAATTGTAAAACCTTGCTCGAAAATATACTTCATTACACTACTTGCAATGTTGATATTGGTTACCAAACAACTTAGGACTTTAATAAATTAATGAGTCATTTTAACATCTTACCTCATATTTCATGTTTTTCAAACACGGTAACTATAGTTTTCAAATGATCTTGTCATTCATTTTCAACCGCCATTATGACTACCTAGGACTTTGATGTTTTATTATTCATTTCATACATCTCAATGAGGGATAAATCATATTTGAAGAGAAAAATTATACGCCCCGGTCTGAGCATATAATTTTTCTCTTCGAATATAGCTTAGGACTTGCTCAGGGACGATGTCAACATACTTAAAAAGGTGTTACTATTTATAAATTTTAGTATCTATAGAGATAAAATTGAAGTTTTCACACACGTTTTAAACTTTAATTTTCAAATTTTGTTGCAGGTATGTTGACAATATAATAGCTATTGTAAATCATAAACAAATAGAAGATGCCTTAAAACTCCTGAACATTCAGAGCAAATTATATTATTTTTTTAGTCTGATCATCTTACCTCAATATTAATGTTGACTTGTTCTTGAACATGTTTCAAAGCAATTCTGTTTTATCATCAGCTTGTCCAGACTGGTTTGATTTATGTTGCATAACCTGGATGTTGATGTCAGCTCCATCCTGTGGTTGGCCAATGAACCGCCAAACAAGCTCATGCTCCGTCAATATTTCAAAATTCATAACTCTGTTTTTGTTCTTCTGAATATAGATTTTTTCCCAAATAGTCTTTTGTATTATCTAACTGTTTTAATAATTTAGTGTCCTAATTTATATTATGTTTTTCAGACCAAAAATGAGCGGCAACTACCGATTTTTCTATTTCCCCATTTTTAATATTTCTTATGTGTTATTTGGTTCTAATTTGTAGGTTTCTTTTTGTTTTTCCTATATATATATATATATACAGGGTGATTCAAAATTGACTTTACAACTTTACAAGCTTATAGAAATTTATTTAGAAGACCTACAGAATTGGTTTTAATGTCATATGATAGCACAACTCATCAAGTTTTCACCGACATAGTTTTATAGTACCTAGTTCTCTCACACCGCGTGCGCTAACGTAGTTCATATCAAAATGGCTGCTTTCACAGGAGCCGAGCGTGCTCGTTGTGTGTTTTTGTTCGAAGAAACTAAATCTGCGACAATTGTTCAGCATAGATTTTGTACCCAGTATGGTAAGGATCCTCCTAGCAGGCCAACAATTTATTCTTGGCACCAAACATTTGTTAGGACTAGTCATTCCGAGCTTACTGGCCGTCCACGTACGGCTGAAGCTGTGGTTGAACAAGTGCGGGATAGCTTTGCTCGGAGCCCTAGCACACGCGGTGAGAGAACTAGGTACTATAAAACTATGTCGGTGGAAACTTGATGAGTTGTGCTATCATATGACATTAAAACCAATTCTGTATGTCTTCTAAATAAATTTCTATAAGCTTGTAAAGTTGTAAAGTCAATTTTGAATCACCCTGTATATATATGCTCTGTTGGTATTTCAAAATTCTGTTTATATATCTTTTCACAACCCATGCATTCAATTTGATATATTCCTGACTTTTTATTTTTATCAGTTTTTTTTCATTTTTGTTGGTTTTTATTAGTTTATTGAAACTAGTTATTTTTCGGTGCTAATTTAATATTAAACTTCTCAAATATCTTTTGGAATTTATTGTGTACCCAACGACGATATGTGAATTTCCTATATTTTTTCATAGGTGGTTCTTCTTTTTTCAAGCGTACTTCTGTTTATCATTTTTTGTTTCTTATACTTTTCTATCCTATTTGGGAAAAAAATTATATTCTTCTTCTTCTTCCTTCCAAGTATTAGGCCAAGGCCTGTTACGATCCTATAGAAAATTTTCCCTCCAGCGTTTCATAGGACGGCCCAGTGATCTTCGTCCTCTTGGTATATAATTATAAATAGCTTTGGGGATCCGATTTGAACTCATTCTTTCAAGATGGTGTTTCCAATTTAGTTGGTACTGTTTAATATATTCCAAAATTGGCGTAGTCTTCAATTCTTTTAAGATATCGGTGTTCCTTTTCTGATCCCATCTGGTGTAACCCGCTGTTCTGCGCATGAATCTCATTTCACAAGCCGTTATTCTGCTTTCATGTTGTTTTCTTAGTGTCCATGCTTCACTACCATAGGTCAACACTGGTCTAGCCAAAGTGTTATATAAACGTAATCTGGTGTTTTTTTGTACAAGGGATGGTTTCATAACTTGATTAATAATTCCTAAACTTTTATTATAACTAGTAACTTTTTCAGGGATATCCTTTTCATCCCAGATAGAGAGATAATATCCAAGATATTTAAATTGATTAGATCTCTCTAAAATTTTATTCTGGAGACAGATTTTACTTTGTATGGGGTCCTTCCCATGAAATGCCATAATTTTAGTTTTGTTAATTGATATTTCCATATTAAATTTGGCACCTATTTTTTGTAAATTTATATTCAGAAGAACAAAAACAGAGTTATGAATTTTGAAATACCGACAGAGCATGACCTTGTTTGGAGGTTCTTTGGCCAACCAAAGGATGGAGCTGACATCAACATCCAGGTTGTGCTACATAAATCAAACCAGTCTGGACAAGCTGACGATAAACAGAATTGTTTTGAAACATGTTCAAGAACAAATCAACATTAATATTGAGGTAAGATGATCAGACTAAAAAAAAATATAATTAAAATAACCTCAAAATATCACTTCCTAAAATTAAATATTCAGAGCAAAACTGTAAAATCTAACAAGAATTGAAAAATTGGAATATACAGAAAGAACACACATAAAGATAACTACATTAAGGCATCAAGATTCAACTATTTCGCTCACATAGAAGCCGTATTCAATAGTTTAACACACAGATTGGTGAATGTACCCCTGAGCAGAGAAAAATATGAAGAAGAAAAAGAATACATAATTAAAGTAGCAATAGATAATGGTTATGAAGAAAACATGATACACAAGAAAATAAACAAGTTTGAAAGGCAAAAATTAATCAATGAAAGCACATTTAAAAAACAAACAGAAGAGAATATAAAAATTCAAAAAATTCACTTATCATCCTTTAAAACACCACAAGTTCCAGAAATTTTTTAAAAAAATTTAACATATGATTGGTTCTGAAGAATGAATACAGTCTAAACAAAATAATTAAAACCAACAAAAATGAAAAAAAATTGAAGAAGAAAACAAATCAGGAATATATCAGATCAAATGTAAGGATTGTGACAAAATCTATATAGAAAAAACAAAAAGAAATTTAAAAACTAGATTGAAAGAACATCCTAGAAATGTCAAAGAGGATAAAATGGACAAGTCAGCTGTAGCAGCCCATGCTTGGTCTGAAAAACATTTAATCGATACAAAAAGCTAGTCTAATCAAACACTCAGATGAACAGAAAGCACTCACGTCTGGGAAAAAATCCACATCCAAAAAAACAAGAAAGATAAACTCATGAATTTTGAAACTCCCACAAATTTTGACTTGATCCAGAGGTTCATCGGTCCACCAATAGAAGGAAGAAGAAAACTGCCAAGATAAGACGTAACACCGGTCAATGAGAGGCTACTGATGATGGAGATAAGCTCCGAAACTGCAGTCTAGAAGAAAAAGGATATGATGTGATGTAATAAAAACATTAATTTAATTCATAGGTTTTAAACTGTTAGATATATTTTATCTACTAGCATTAATATGTTTTAATCTTGTAAATTATTTTATAATACTGAAAGGGCATTAATGGTTTTTGATGTTTAGGCACCAAAACGTCACATGATCACAGGAGTAAATGAAATGGATAACATGAATATGGAGAAGTGGTGGAATTTAGTTTTTGGCAAGGGAGAATGGAAAAAACCGCAAGGGAAATCTTCTCTGACTCTGATTCTTCCACCATGAACCCCACATAGAGTTACCAAGATGTAAACTCAGGACCCAGATGTGTTATACGAGTGTCTAGCCACTTATACTTTGTAGTGTCTAATTAGTATTTTTTTATTAAGTTATGTTGATAGGAAATAAAACTATGAGGTTTTTTAATATTTTTTTTTTCTTTCGCTCACCTCATACTTCATAACTTCTCTCAGACCTGGGTTTCGTCACATCATTTGCAACATTCTCAATGCTTTGTCAAGTTCACAACTGATGTCCAACGGCCTTTTATCCTGTAGACTGACCTCCGCACCATCTGATGGCTGACCGACGAACTTCCAAATCAATCCCCTCTCCTTATAACCGGGTATTTCAAAATTCGTAGTTGTGTTTTCATTCTTGCATATGTAAATTTTTTCCCAAATTGTGAGTTCCTTCGGTTTTTCCAATTGTTTAAGTAATTTTGTTTCAGTTTCTATTCTATGTTTAAAACTTTTATGTTCTCTTCTATGAAAACATAGAATAGAAACTAAAACAAAATTACTTAAACAATTGGAAAAACCGAAGGAACTCACAATTTGGGAAAAAATTTACATATGCAAGAATGAAAACACAACTATGAATTTTTAAATACCCGGTTATAAGGAGAGGGGATTGATTTGGAAGTTCGTCGGTCAACCATCAGATGGCGTGGAGGTCAGTCTACAGGATAAAAGGCCGTTGGATGTCAGTTGTGAACGTGACACAGCATTGAGAATGTCGCAAATGATGTGACGAAACCCGGGTCTGAGAGAAGTTATGAAGTATGAGGTGAGTGAAAGAAAAAATAAACAATAGTATTTTTTTCTTTAATTTGCAAATAATAACAAACTTTAAAAAATGCAAAGTAAGATTAGCACTTTTAATTCTGAGGAACTGTTAATTCTTGTCATGAATCACAATTAATTATGAGGATACATCATTAATATTGAGTGGAGAACATATTTTTAATAACTCACCTCATACAATTTCAAATTTATTTGATTTAAGACCATTGGTTTCGAATGAATTTTTCATTCATCTTCAGTTTATTTTCATGAAAATGAATGAAAAATTAATTCGAAACCAATGGTCTTAAATCAAATAAATTTGAAATTGTATGAGGTGAGTTATTAAAAATATGTTCTCCACTCAATATTAAACCTCATAATGTTACTTCCTATTGTATTTTAAAATAAATCACATTTCAAATCTAGGTGTGAAAGAGTGACAAATTTTGTTCAGAGCTCTCTCTCTTTTTTTTTTCTTCTTGAGTTTCTTTTACATCTCAGACATGGGACCCACAAATTTAGTTCCCTTCCAGCTAGAATTGGAACCCCGAACCTCGTGTGAGCATGAACACATCAGAACTGTGTGTTAGATAAAGAGATCTTCTCATAAAATAACCTGCACTTTAAATCCTTTGGCATTAATCTTTACAAAAAACTGTACTGGAAGTAAGAATTAGACTAACTAACTCACTGGCACTATCGAACCCGTAGGTTCATGGCAGCATGGACATAAGCTCTCCATATATCCCTATCCTGAGCCAATGTTTTCCAATCATCCCCTGAATTAGAATGTTTGTTTTTTTGTGTTTTAGACATCGTCCATTGACAGAGGTGTTGGATGCTCTCATGAGTCAGCAAATCAATAAGTTGATACCACTGGATAAACTGACTCCAGAAAATGTGTTATTCTGGCGATACCTCGCTCAGTATCTTCATGCTGAAGGAGAAGAGATGGTTGATAATTTGGAGAAAATCATACCTGAACTCACTCCATTCTGTCAACATATACGCAGTTACTATGTGGATGAGAAGCCCAAGAGCAATTCTACATCCTGGCAAGAGATTCAGCGCCAGTTTATTACTCTCCAGTTGCTCGAACTCACTAAAGTGTTTGATTTAGGGGATGAAATGGGAAGGTGAGAGTAATAATAATAATAATAATAATAACTTTTGTCCTCCACTTCCTCTTGATTCCTTGGATTAGTAAACTGACCATACATTCTATTTTGATTTAATATAATAAATTTGGGAATTTTTACATTATGGGGTTTTCTCAATAAGAATCAAATGAATTGTGAATTCTTCTTACCTCATACATCTATGTTTTTTTAACACAGTACAGTTTCCCGATACTGCAGTTCTGTGTTAAAAAACATAGATGTATGAGGTAAGAAGAATTCACAATTCATTTGCTTCTTATTCCATTTTGAGTTTGGTATTTTATTTTTCCATATTCTGTCCCATCCATGAAAGCTCAATTTCTCAGCGACATGAAATAATGAGCAAGAGGTATGTTTCAGGTCAGTTCTGAAGAAGCTTATTTATGATATGCTTACATGCACTCATGTAAAGGAAGATCTGGTGGCCGTGTTAGTGGAGATATTTGTAGAAGTGGAACCTAATGTGAACAGCCGGCTGCAGTTTCTGGCAGAAATTGTGTCAGAGATCCACGAACCTATGACACAGATACCTGTGGAGGTCTCATCAGAGGAAACTCGTAAGAAGCAAATCTTGGTATGTCATACAGTCTGTCTTAGTTTTTATTCCTCTTCCCTAGATTTCTACTATTGCAATATTAGCACTGCCTCAAATGCTTCTGAATTGAGTCATTTCTCCCACATTTTCTTTTGTCTTCCTGTAAGTTTTTACTTCTATACAGAGTGGAACAGAATTCTGACATACTCTCACAAGTTATTCAATGATGTTGGCTGAATGTTTTGATATAAGAACTTCATGGTCTCTGAAGAGTGATAACTAGAGCGAGGATTTTTATGAAATTTTATGTTTTAAACTATTAGTCATAGAGCGCTGAGACAAAGTGTCTTTACATTTTATGATGTGTAGAATCAAATAAGACCTTCATATTTTTTCACATTTCATAATATTTTGGCAAAATGTTCATATTTTAGTAAAAATTTAATATTCCTTCATATTTTTCAACTTTCAATTTTTTAAAATAAAATTTCTACTAATTGGTTAAAAACATTTTTGAAGTGACTGTAGTTTTTAAATTTTTTTGACAATGTAACATGGTAGACAGGCGAAAATTCCTCAGTATCCCATCTGGAACAAGATAAATATATTTGATAAAAGAAAATAATTGAAAAAAGGAGACATGGAATGACCAAGTGGAGGCTTTTGTCTGAAACTACAACAAGAACAGGGATTTCCTAATCTGTGACAGGAACATGAATAAGTAGAACAACAATGTTAGAATAATAATAATAATAATAATCACCTACTCTTTCTCTCAGGTAGCAACCTGTTCCTGTTTGCTACCTTATATTGTGATTGGATTACAGTATTTAAATGTAGGGAAGACTGCTGATGCTAAACTTGAAGCTGTGCTGAAGAATAAGGTCTTACTCCACAGTTTATGAACTTAGTAAAGTTCTTGTAGGTTAGGCCAATATTATTCTCACTTACATCAAACTATCATATATAGCGCAGTACATGTTTTGCTCCCATAACATCATATGGTGTGGAGCATACTTTTTGATCGTATAAAATAATTCTGACAGACATACATTAAAAAATATAGAAAAAGCTCCTAACTGTGTATTACGAATAGAATTGATAATTTGATTAATCAAAGCACAAGTATACCATACTGTGCTTGGGCAAATTTCATGGAAAAACTAACGTTAAAATAATTCTAACTACATTTCATTATGTTCATACGTGTAATGTATAGGATTAAAAATAATTGTAATTGCAAAGAGAGTTTTCAAATACTCCCTATTCCCTAGAATTATTTGTGGTTTAATTAATTTTAACATGTTTCTCCAAATATGACATACAGTACTTGGTCTACTGTGATGGGCAGGACATGTGGCACAAATGGGGAATGGAAGACGTGCATGGAAGCTTCTTGTAGGAAAACCAGAGGGAAAACGCCCAGTTGGTGGACCAAGAATGAAGTGGGAGAATAACATTAACCATGATTTGAGGGAATTAAATTATAGAGGGGATAATTGGAAAACATTGTCTCAGGATAGGGATGTATGGAGAGCTTATGCCCATGCGGTCATGAAACTACGGGTGCCTGTGAGTTAGTTATGACTTGGTCTACGTGTGTTCTGATTCATCCAATTTAATGTTATTGTGACATTTACATATACTGGAATTCATTATCTTTATGCAAGGTAAATAGAAGTAATCCAAACTGTACCTACTCTAAATTTTGTCAGTGGTACATTCGATGGAAGCTTGTTACTACGGTTACTATGTTTTGTTTTTTGTTTATGTTTGGATTTCATAATTAAATATCGAATAAATTAATTGATCGTGTTTTATATATACCCAGTATTAATTTATTGAGGCCCTTGGGGTAGATGATTGTTGAGACTTCCACATTTCTAGACAATCACCAAGGGATGTCCACTGGATTCTCAGTCCTGTGTGACGGCCACCTTTGCCCCAGAACATGCGTCTGGTACTCATTTAAATTAAGAACTGAGTATACCCTAGGGCTATGATGCCACCAAAAGGTTTGGTCCAGCTAAAAACCTGACCCCATTGAGACTCAAACCCACGACCTTCCGGCTTGTTAGCGTGATTCCTTAAACATCTAGCCTACACTTCAACATGAGCCATTAAAATTGCATAAATAATGAACATGATATTTTATTTATATATTAAATTTGGGAATTTTTAACATTATGAGGTTCAATTAATAATAATTAAATGAATCGTGATTTTTTTTCTTACCTCATACATCTATATTTCTTTAAACACTGAGTCGTGAAAACAGCTGACGATGACGACAAAGTGTCGCCGATACTGCAGTGCTGTGTTTAAAGAAACATAGATGTATGAGGTAAGAAAAAAATCACGATTCATTTAATTATTAATGATATTTTATATTGAGTCAGAATTAACGAAAAATTAATTAAACTGGTCTTCTTGTCTCATTTGTGTTCTGGTATGTATACCCATAAATTATACAGGGCTTGTGTATATAAATGTATGTAAAAAGTTAAAAAAATGGTAGCTTCATAATATTTTTGTGTCCTAATTTTCATATTTTGTTATTATGATTTCATATTTTAGTGTAATTTTCTTCATATAATTCCTCGCTCAAAGTGATAACTTATTACATAGTAATGCATTGTTAATCTTTATAGTCAGACCAACGGATCTGCACCCATGTAGCGCTGGCATCGTTCTTCGAAAATTACACGTCAGTTATCATACCATTCCCCTCCCACTACGTCAAATAGAAGTCACTGTAACTGACCGAGTAGGAACGTTGCCAAACTTCCCCCCGGTGTCAGGCTCTTGAATAATGTAAGGTTAATTATTTCTTCTTCATATTTAATTTAAGTAGGTCTAATGACACTGATTGATTTCTACGATTAATGGATATAATTATAATAGTGGATATTTGTTGGTTAAATGGAAATTACGTGAAGGAAATCTACATATGTTGCTTTTAAAAATAAATGTTTCGTCATTAATACTTCTCCTTTACCTCATTGTCTTATTTGGTTCGATTTGGAACGTAATCTTGAAGTCCTAACAAAATTATAAAATTTTAGAAATGAACACATAGCCATATACCCTCCTTCTTTCTGATCCGGGCTAGGGACCGGCTATGGCGAAGTTACTACATGCTACGATTTTATTTACATATTATATAACATACTGATACTATACAGGAATTCTAATTTATGCTTATGAATTAAGCTAATGATAATAATTTACAATTACATACTATATAACATAACATACTGATACTGAGTTGACAACGCTGGACTGTGAGTACAAATAATATCCCGCAAGAAAGCTCAAAACTGTGAGTAATGGGAGGGGAGAAAGAGAGAGATAGAAAATAGAGACAGGCAAGAATGCAGATAGGGAAATAATTTACCGAGGGAGAAACGGAATTTGTGTTTAGTTCGCATTTCTTACGGGGGCACAGATCCGTTGGTCCAACTATACACATCTAGCATGTTCTTGGGATCATGATAAGATGGATTCTGATAGATTACAAAAAAAATTAATCAATTAAATATCTGAAATAGGCACTGTAAAAATCATTAACTGCAATACAACAATAATAAATAATACATATAATACATGAAACAATGCTGATCAGGCTATAATGGCTTCTTCAGAGAATGACTTACAAAGAGCAATTTTTAAATTAAATAATATTGCACAGGATTACAACCTAGAAATTTCTTCAACACCCTAATTTTTAAGGGATTATTTTGAATTTTATTTTTGCTCCGTGTATTTGTGCACACATTTTAGGTATCTTTTCTTTTTACTGTAGTAGGGATTTTTGTTCCCTGAATTTCATTGCCAATTCTTACATTCCACAATAGGTCATTTATCAGCAACTGAACTATGTACTTCTCAAAGAAACCCAAAAGTCCCACTACTTTAACAATGCTTGTCCCTGATAGAGACAAGTTTTAGAGAAGTAAATACTGGTAATTCAGTTGACTTTCAACACTGTCACGCAGTGGGCCAGGGTTCAATTCCTGGTCGGGACAGACTCCTGGGTGAGGTTTTTTTTTTTTGAGGTTTTTCCTCACCTATAAGACAGATGTCAGAAAGTTCAGTGGCCATCATCATCATCATCCTTCACCGGTGTGGAAAGCAACAGGAAGCTACTACGCATATAATCCGCTAGTAAAGCTGCAAAGCATAGCATGAAAATACTATGATTGCAGTGAAAGACCTGCCCTTGGGCAGAATTACTATGGATGGAATGTGCACATACATTTACATGGTATTTCAAGATTGGGAAAGAAAAATAACAATTACACAGCATCATATAAATTGAAAATGTTAAGTTTCACAAAACATTTTGGCAATTGTGCAGCAGAAGGAGCATTCGGAGTTCTCAAATCCAACGTACATTATTGGCCGCGCTAAATAATTATGGTATTTGAATTGTTTCATTTGTATGATAATATTATATTTATAGATTCATTATTACATTATTATTATTTGTATTAAGGAAAGAGTGGAGAATGCTGAGTTTGCAGTGAAAGACCTGCTCATGGGCAGAACACTATGTATGTATGTATTATTTGTATAATTCAAGATTACCTACAATGTTATGCTATAAAATTATAAGAGATGATAAAATTACTGTATTCTTAATTACTATACTTACCTACCATAATCGAGATAACTCAGAACAGAACCTCTAGTTCTAAAAATGCACATATTTTATTCTCCCCAATTTTTCAGTGGCCAAAGTAAATTAAAAAGTGCGCAAATTATGTGAGCAAATACAGTAAATAATAAATTACAATATTTCAATATTTATGTTGCACCCTTAAAAGAACACTGAGAAAGAAGTAAGAAAAGAAACACATTTAAAATTTTATAAAGCATTGGCTGTGCCTGTGATATTGTATGGCTCAGAATTATGGACACTGAATAAACAGACAATGAAAAGAATAGAAGCTGCAGAAATGAAATATTTATGATTTGTGGCAGGATATACTTTAATGGATAAAAAACAAAGTGAAGATATTTATAAGGAACTACAAATATTCAGCTTGACAGATAAACAGAAGAGTATAGGAGAAAATGGTATGAACATGTCTGCAGAATGGATATCAACAGATTGCCTAGGAAAAGTCTGAACTATCAACCAAGAGGAGGAAAAAGAGATCAGGGACCCCCATGAAAGAGATGGAACGAACCAATAAGGTTTAATCCTTGGAGGAAGAAGAAGAAGTAATGAAACAAATCAAGGACAAAACTCGTACTTGTTTATTAATGCTGTACTGTATTGTGTACATTGTGTGCTCTTCAATACTGTACATATTTTCATTATATTTAAAGGAAATGACACATGAATTTATTTTAATTAATAATAGAGTTAGAATGTAACACCTCACCTCATAATTGTAGATGTCTCGAAGGCTAGTATTGATATTACTGTGTACCATCTTCAGCTTTATCTAACTGTTGAATTCATGATTGGCAATCCTATAGGTTGCTTCCAGCTCCCTCATTTGGCTGACTGATGAACTTCCAAATTAAATATTTTTCCCCGGGAATTCAAAATGTGAATTCACATCCAGAAAAATAAAAATAAAATCATGAATTTTGAAATTCCCGGGAAAAAATATTTAATTTGGAAGTTCATCAGTCAGCCAAAAGAGGTAGCTGGAAGCAACCTACAGGATCCCCAAACAATATAATTCAACATTTGAATTAAAATTATACCTCACCTCATATCCAGTCTTCTAATTATGCCAGTTTCAAAGCCAAGTGCAGAGATTGTGAAAAAATGTATATAAAATTTGAAAACCAGGGTGGAAGAACATCTTAGAAATGTCAAAAATGGTGAAGTAAAAGAAAAGTCAGCAGTAGTTGCTCATGCTTGGTCTGAGAAATATCTTCTTCTTCCTTCCAAGTATTAGGCCAAGACCTGTTACGATCCTGTAGAAAATTTTCCGATCCTTCCGGGAAATTCTCATATAAGACTTGAAAGCATAATAATAGTCCCTTCGATTGGTTGCTGGCCAAAGGAAGGCAAGACCAGTGATGGGGCTGTCATCTTATAGTCTCTGGCCAGGCTTTTCTGAAGAAGAAAAGAAAATAAAATAAAGGAAAGAAGAAATGGAAGAAAGGAAAGACTCCCTAGCCCTCGGATGCCCTAATAGCGTTGGGGTCGAAAAAAACAAGAGTTAACCAAGAAAGATCAGATAGTAAAGTTAAAAGAGTGCAAAACACAAGTAAGTGGAAAAAATGTTTTGCTCAGCTTGGGCACCTTGTGGTCGCCATCCACATATCCCCTAGATGAGGACCCCTGCTAATTGATATAAAAGCTAGTTTCATTAAACAAATAGAAAAACCAAAAGAGTTCATGGTTTGAAAAAAAATCCACATTAAAAAAACCTACGAATTTTGAAATTCCCAGGAATTTGATTTAATTCAGAGGTTCCTCAGTCCACCAACAGTTAGAGTAAGAAGCATTTCTCCTGAATGACATAACATCAGTTGAGATATTACTGAAGATGAAACCACCTAGGTTTTGAAATCAGTATAATTAGAAGACTGGATATGAGTTGAGGTATAAAGAATTTTAATTTAAATCTTAAATTAAACCTCATAGTGATTTTTCCTATAAAAGTTCAATAATTGAACAGTTAGATAGAGCTGAAGATGGTACACAGAAGTATCGAAACTAGTCTTCGAGATATCTACAATTATGAGGTGAGTTGTTACAATTCTAACTCTTAGTATTAACTGTACATATTGTTTCTTTCAAAGCAGCTGTTCAAAACATTGACTGCCATGATCATTACAAACTGTATTGTTTTTAATCAAAATCGTGAAAACGTGCAACTTATGAGGCGAGAAGTCTTAATTTATTTAACATTGATCGGAGTAAATTTTAAAAACTCGCCTCATAAATTTAGTTTTTTCACAGTTTCATGGTTTCAAACGGAATCCCATCCATCTTCAGTCACAACTCTGATTGATGAAATTCTTCTGCCGACATCTTCTATGGTCGAATTTATAAACTTTGAGTTTTTCCAATTTAATAAAAGAAATATGTATTCTGTAAACCAGTAAAATGGGACATAAATTTGATTTGCTGAGAAATTTGCTTAATTTATGCAGTTTATGTGTGACAGAATTTTTTTTATATGCTACAAGCCTGCAGCCACCCTGTAATTTTTGTAGCCACATTTTCCTTCCTCTATCTCTCTTCTTTTACTTCCAAGCATCACACTATTTCAGATATGATATTGTATTTCTTAATTAATTTTGTTTCTGAATTTGTTTATTCATCTTCCTAATTGTCATAAAATATGGTTTTGCAGCAAGCAAAGATGCGAGTCGAGTTGAATGAGATGCGTGAGGAACAGGAATTGGCTGTTAATGAACAGGATTTCCTACGAGCTCATTCACTTGCAGAGAAAGTGAAGCAACTGGAAGAACAATTCCGACAGCTGAACACAGAACCTCTAGTTACATACAAAGAGGTAATGTATTTATTAACACACATCTTTATTCTTTCTTGCATTTGTCAAATGTAGATTCTACAATGGTGGGGAGGCAGTATTTTATTTAATGATACTCTTTAACAACTCAGGTCATTAGTGTCACAATTCAAAGAGGGGCATGAAAGGACCAATAAATTTGCACTGATGCCTTTTCTTTCAGGGTTGATGTTCTTTTAAATATGACACAAAATCCAAACCTTTACTTCCATTCCAACGGAAGCCATACTAAAGATTTTTACACTTAAAAAATGTATCATTCTGAATGAGTTTAAACTTGTGAAGTAGAGGCTGATTATGATAATGATGATGGTATAATAATTATCATCTTGATCTTCTTTATACAAGTTCGATGCCTAATGGCCAGTTAAAATCTCAATGCTGGATTTTCAATCCATCCCTTTTCTGGATTGGAAAATCTTTCCATGTAGACAATAATGAAGAGCATGGCTTTTGGGATTATGTTCGTGGACATATGAGGCGCTTAGAATAGCAAGGGTGTATACGCATAATAGTAGTTTTGAGGGAAAACACATTAAAGTTTCACAAACATTTTTCTCTATATCGCGTGACAAAGCATATCCGTCAATGCAAAGAAGTTAAATATTGTGTTCTGTAGTGGTTTAAAATTCGGACCGATATGAAAGTAATAATATTTATCGACTTTCTAGTAAAAATTAGGCCTATTGTAAGTTAAATTTATTAGGCTACTTCAGAAAAGACAATCTGTATTATTAACGTGATGAATTACAAATTTATATATTAGTGGTGAATTTTGTAACCCTAATTTCCAAAACACTAATGCTATCCTATTTTAATATTCATAATTTTTATTACAATTTAAAAGTAAAGTAAAAAATAAACTAGGGATTTTACTCTTAGACAATACTGTAGTTGTTTATTGACGTTACTATTAAGACCTTTATAGGACAGATTATAAGGTAGCGGGAAAGGGCGAAAAAGCCAAAGGTTTTAATGCTGTTTATCTAAGCAGTTGCCAGTCTAGCTGTGGAAGACGTTTATTTGTCATCAAGGGTAGGGTGTTTCAAGGACTTCTACTTATTTATAGTTAGGAATGCCTGTACCGTTATAAATTCCACACATAACCCAGCGATACCAACTTTATTTAACAAATATATATTATAAAATTTGTATTAAATAATTCATACACAAAAATACACGTAATTATAGCTCTAGATACAATGTAACATTCTTTATTTTATGACGCTAATTTAATTATGCAGATACGTTAAATAATGAGAGAACTCAGAGGTTGTGACGTATTTCGTCGTAAAGGTTGAAGTCCTTCCTTCGACTCTATGTTAAAGATCAAATCCTATTTATTCAACTTAAAGTTTTCAAACTAAAATATCAATAAAATCTCAATTTATTCAAGTTAATTCAAGGTGAATTATTCAAATTATATATTGTTAAACTCTTAATTTATTCATCTATATTAATTCAAAGTGAATTATTCAAGTTATATATTGTTAAATCTTAATTTGTTCAAATATATTAAAGTTATTTATTCAACCTGGAACTTATATTAAATTGCATCTATACTCACACACTCCGAGATTCGAAATCATGTCCGTCCTAGATCGTTCCAAAAGCTGCCCTCAGTCTGACTTTTCGTCTAAAAATCGCGAGTATTTATTCCGTCATTTTTCCCCTCCCAGCCAGAGTCCGTGGCGCCCATAGCAATATTTCTTAATATGGGGTAATAATTTGGTTTTGTCAGGTGTAGATTATATAAGGTGTTTGTTTCCTTATATAATGTGTTATTCAAAAGGTGCCATATTTCTGGTATTTTCGTAACTGTGTCCTAATAGCTTGAAAAATGTTTTTCCCAAGACCTGAGCTGTTGGGTTGTGACATGCAACTTCCAGATCTTTTAATATTTCATTAATTTTTTCCCCGTTTTTTATCTCTTAAAGCCTTTTCCTAAATTCGATTATGGTTTTTTATTAGAGTTTCCAACGTTGATTATTTTTCCTCTACCGTCCGGTATAAAACATAAGTATATATCGCCTCTGCTTCCATCTTTTTTGCCATTTTTTATGATATCTGCAGTTAGGCCCTGTTGTATTTATAATAGTTACATATTACAAAATGTAGTAAATTGTAAAATTCTAAATAAAAGACGAACACATTGATTAAAGTCCACCGCTGTGGCCTGGAGGTAGCGTGTTGCCTTGTCATGCAGTGGGCCTGGGTTCGATTCCCGATCGGGATAGGCTCCTGGGTGAGGTTTTTTTTGGGGTAAGACAAATGTCAGGAAGCTTAGGGCCCAACGGTTCCCAAAAATCATCCCGCCATCATCATCATCCTTCACCGGGTGTGGAAAGCAATGGGAAACTACCACACCTATAATTCCCTAGTAAAGCTGCAAAGCATAGCATGAAAATGCTATGATTGCAGTGAAAGACCTGCCCTCGGGCAGAATTACTATGGATGGATACTGATTAAAGAAACAATTAATTAAAATCATATTGTTTATTTTTTCTTTCACTCACCTCATACTTCATAACTTCTCTCAGACCCGGGTTTCGTCACATCATTTGCGACATTCTCAATGCTGTGTCACGTTCACAACTGACGTCCAACGGCCTTCTATCCTGTAGACTGACCTCCGCGCCATCTGATGGCTGACCAACAAACTTCCAAATTTGTCCCCTCTCCTTATAACCGGGTATTTCAAAATTCATAGTTGTGTTTTCATTCTTGCATATGTAAATTTTTTCCCAAATTGTGAGTTCCTTCGGTTTTTTCGGGTCTGAGAGAAGTTATGAAGTATGAGGTGAGTGAAAGAAAAAATAAACAATATTAAAAAACCTCACAGTGTTATTTCCTATCAACATAACTTAATTAAAGACTCACCAAGGCCAAAATATGGATGCAGGCACAGTACTTGTGAAAATATTGTTGTTGAAAACTGGGTTAATAATTTAACAGGTTCTCATTCACTTCATCCTCTTCTTCCTGGGATAAGCGATTCAAAGTTTCTTGGACAGAAAAATATGCTGTTGAAGTTATCATGGTGAGTTGCTGGAATATAGGAAAGAAGCACTCGAATATCTGCCAGCTCTTCTGAGGAAATAGCTAGTGGTTTTGTGTATTTTTCGGATAAAATGATTGATGAAAGATTAAAATGATTGATGAAAGATTAAAATGATTGTGATCATACATTTTTCCACGTACTTTTTGCAGATTTATATTGTAAGATTCTTCTGTATTGTAGACAGGTTTGATTCCAAATCCCATTTTGTAATTATTGGAAAAAACGAACACCGTGCCTTCCGAAAACTTGGCACCCAGAACTTGCCGCTTTGTTATGTGATCCTGTAGAATTTGAACGTCTTCAAAATCTTCTCTCCTCATTGGCACTACATCGAAAGGGGTTTTTCTCCTGCATACTTTAATGTGTTGCCCATACTGTACGGCGGTAAACACTTCTCTTCTACGAACATGTTTCTCTATATTACCAAATCATGATCCTGGCACCATGAATGTGTATTCAATTATCATAAAACGGTCTGCATGGATATATTTGAGGCAAGTCAAAATTATTAAAATTCATCGGAGAACATATTGTTTAAACAACTCACCTCATAGGATTCATGCTTCCATGATATCGCGATTTCAAACATAGTCATGTTCATCATCAGCCATAAATCCGACTGACGAAATTCTTCGGCCGTCAACTATTCTATTGTCGCCATCTTCAGTGCTGCCATCTGTGGTTGAATTTATGAACTTCGAAATCAATGTAATTTCGTTAGGGATATCAAAATTCATTGATCTATTTTTGTTTTTCTGAATGTATATTTTTTCCCAAACTGTCAATTCCAAAGGTTTCTCTACTTGTTTTAAAAGTTTAGCTTCTCTTCCAATTTTATGATGTTCTAATAAACTATGTGCAGCAATTGCAGATTTTTCAATTTCACAATTTTTAATATTTCTGAAATGTTCTTTTGTCCGAATGATCAAACACTGAAAATTGAATTTGATATATTTAGGAAAGGACTCATACAGATAATTACATTAAATCATCAGGCTTCAATCACATTGCTCATAAGCATGCAATATGGTTGGTTGGTTGGTATCTAATGTCGAGCACTTGATAATGAAATCATTTGCTCTCTTGCACTCCAATATTTAGCAGAAAGGCTGGTCTCTTCTACAAAAGCTGGACAATGGAGGAGATGGTTTCTTTCCATATCTTCATTTAAATTGCAAAAAGGGCATTTAGGTGAATCTGTTATGCCAATTCTGTGTAGGTGTTTATTCAAGCATGCAATATTCAATAGCTTAATTTACAGATTGACAAATGTACCATTAAACGAAGAAAATTTTCAATACAGAGTTTAAACATATCTTAAACACTGCTAGATTAAATGGTTTTGATAAAGAATTAATTATAAATAAGTTTGAAGAAATTCAAACACAAAAAAAGACTTAATGAATATACTACTCTACAAAATTGCAAAGAAAAGAAAAAATACAAGAAAATTACTTACCATCCTGAAATGCATAGGAAAATTTCAAAAAATTGTTGACAAATACAACATTTCTTTGGCACCAATAAATAAATTTAGTGTGGGTAATCTTCTAAGTACCAATAAAAAAGTCAATGTTCCAGACAGTAAGAAATCTGGAATTTATCAAATAAATTGTGAAGATTGCAATAAAGTTTATATAGGAAAAACAAAAAGGAATTTGGAAATTCGGACAAAAAAACATTTCAGAAATATTAAAAATTGTGAAATTGAAAAATCTGCAATTGCTGCACATAGTTTATTAGAACACATATAAAATTGGAAGAGAAGCTAAACTTTTAAAACAAGTAGAGAAACCTTTGGAATTGACAGTTTGGGAAAAAATATACATTCAGAAAAACAAATATAGATCAATGAATTTTGATATCCCTAACGAAATTACATTGATTTCGAATTTCATAAATTCAACCATAGATGGTAGCACTGAAGATGGCGACAATAGAATAGTTGATGGCCGAAGAATTTTGTCAGTTGGAGTTATGGCTGAAGATGAACATGACTATGTTTGAAATCGCGATATCATGGAAGCATGAATCCTATGAGATGAGTTGTTTAAACAATATGTTCTCCGATGAATTTTAATATATACCTCATAATGTTTACTTCCCAACATTAATTTAATACAAGTCAAAATTATGTTTAAATTTTTGTTCTGTCCACTGCAGTTGTCACTAAAAATATGCAACATCTTCACTTTTGGTGCTATTTTATTTTGTATGTAATGCATGAGGCAACTTGAAATTTCAGCAGACCCTCATTTTCCAGTGCTCTCATCCCAAAAGAAAATAAAGGCATTTTCCGTTTTAAGATTGTGAATTCCAAAATTATAAAATCCGTAATTTCCGTTTACAGCGTTGTATACCCTATGTATTTTAGGAGTATGTAATAGAGAATGTATGTTATAGGCTACCTAGCGTGTACAGCGATAGAACTGAATGAAAAAGTATTAATCTGCACATCACCCTCGTAGAAATAACCAGACAACAAAAATACTTAACATACTATCCTGGCCTAAACAAACTCGAGGAATATAAGGGTAATATAAATACCCTGGATGAGATAAGCGTGCGGGGAGCTAGGCCGGCCGTATACGCCTTTGCTATTCTCAAACTCATTTGTTATTGTGCTGTGATGTATCATGTCTAACACCACATGTTATTGCAATGGAGATTTCATTCTCTTCCAAGTCATATCAACAGTTCTTATTCACAGGGATGAAAGAAGAAGGTTCAGAGTTTATGTTGCAATAATAAAATAAAAATGATATTTTTGGTGATATGCCCTTGCTATTCTAAGCGCCTCATATATTGTACATGAGCTTTCAAAATAACATGACACCCCACCTGATTAAGCTAAACAGCTCACCCTTGAAGTAATAAACAAGAATAACTTAGAAACAGAATGGTTAAAAATATATTCAGACAGTTAAAAACAAAAGTGAATTGAACTTTTATAGGATGATACTGAAGATGAAGCTGCCTAAGCTTTTGAAACCAGTATAATTAGAAGACTGGATATGAGGTTAGGTAAAAACATTTTAATTCAAATCTTACAAAAGTGAATACTAATGCAGGAGCTGCAATCTACTGTAAATTAATATTTAATTTTAGGAAGTTACATTTTGAGGTTATTTTAATTATATTATTTTTGGTCTGGACATCTTACCTCAATATTAATGTTGATTTGTTCTTGGAAGTTGTTTTGAAACATGTCCAAGAACAAATCAACATTAATATTGAGGTAAGATGTCCAGACCAAAAATAATATAACTACTGTAAATTATTCAACCACTAAATTCTGTTTTCAATGGAGAAATCAAAGCCATAGAAGTTTCACTTAGAAGTCTCACATACAACATAAGCAAATTTAATAAATAAATAGTCCTAGTAGACTCTAAGGCTGCCATCCAAGCTATTACCCAAAACAAAGATCCAGAATAAGAAATCATTAGAGAATGCCAAACAATATTGAAAGTTCTACAAAATCAGAATGGATTCCATCTCACATCGGAATAATTGGCAATGAATTCTCACTCAGAAAGGAACTGAAATAAAAATATCAGTAGTTCTTGAGCCACACCTGAAACGGAAGACAGATGACATCAAGAAGGTATGGAATGATGAGAACACTAAAATATCCCAAGAAGCAGCCAAAGGAAAACGATGGGAAAAAGCAGAACAGCTAGCAAATGAAGTTAAACTGAAGGGATGTAAGGAAACTGTCGCCAAGTTCTAGTGATGACGTGACTCTCTCCATCATCTTCACTAGTTGAGAATATATCCATCCAGCAGCTGCCCATTTTGTGCCAATCCCCACCAGGAAATGAACCAACAACATATGCTCTATCTGATCACAGCTGAGCTAAGAGGCCCAATGAAGATAGGATTTTGTCAGCTTGTACTGGGAAGCAAGAAGGAAAATGGCATTATTGCCAGTTCCTGCCATTTGATAAATAAATACTTCATGTTTATGTGCTATATGATTGAAATCTGAAGATTTCATGTAATTATTTTTTTAGGAATTAACACTATGAGGTATAATTTATTTAAGTAAAATTGTATCATTTCTTGTTTTTTACACAGGCCAGGTTTTGTTGCTTCTGCGTGACATTGTCAATGCATTCCAGCTCATTGTCAAATGCATCGACAATGTCGCGCAGATGCAACGAAACGTGGTCTGCATAAAAAACAAGAAATATGAGGTGAGTCGAAATAACCAACTCATTAACAATTAAAATAAACCTCATAGTGTTGTTTCGTAAATATATTAAATAAAAAGTTATCATATTTAATTAATGTTGGGAAGTAAACATTATGAGGTATAATCATTAAAATTCATCGGAGAACATATTGTTTAAACAACTCACCTCATAGGATTCATGCTTCCATGATATCGCGATTTCAAACATAGTCATGTTCATCATCAGCCATAACTCCGACTGACGAAATTCTTTGGCCGTCAACTATTCTATTGTCGCCATCTTCAGTGCTGCCATCTATGGTTGAATTTATGAACTTCGAAATCAATGTAATTTCGTTAGGGATATCAAAATTCATTGATCTATTTTTGTTTTTTCTGAATGTTATATTTTTTCCCAAACTGTCAATTCCAAAGGTTTCTCTACTTGTTTTAAAAGTTTAGCTTCTCTTCCAATTTTATGATGTTCTAATAAACTATGTGCAGCAATTGCAGATTTTTCAATTTCACAATTTTTAATATTTCTGAAATGTTCTTTTGTCCGAATTTCCAAATTCCTTTTTGTTTTTCCTATATAAACTTTATTGCAATCTTCACAATTTATTTGATAAATTCCAGATTTCTTACTGTCTGGATTGAACTTTTTTATTGGTACTTAGAAGATTACCCAGACTAAATTTATTTATTGGTGCCAAAGAAATGTTGTATTTGTCAAAAAATTTTTGAAATTTCCTATGCATTTCAGGATGGTAAGTAATTTTCTTGTATTTTTTTCTTTTATTTGCAATTTTGTAGAGTAGTATATTCATTAAGTCTTTTTTTGTGTTTGAATTTCTTCAACTTATTTATAATTAATTCTTTATCAAAACCATTTAATCTAGCAGTGTTTAAGATATGTTTAAACTCTTTGTTGAAATTTTCTTCATTTAATGGTACATTTGTCAATCTGTAAATTAAGCTATTGAATATTGCATGCTGGGTAATCTTCTAAGTACCAATAAAAAAGTCAATGTTCCAGACAGTAAGAAATCTGGAATTTATCAAATAAATTGTGAAGATTGCAATAAAGTTTTATAGGAAAAACAAAAAGGAATTTGGAAATTCGGACAAAAGAACATTTCAGAAATATTAAAAATTGTGAAATTGAAAAATCTGCAATTGCTGCACATAGTTTATTAGAACATCATAAAATTGGAAGAGAAGCTAAACTTTTAAAACAAGTAGAGAAACCTTTGGAATTGACAGTTTGGGAAAAAATATACATTCAGAAAAACAAAAATAGATCAATGAATTTTGATATCCCTAACGAAATTACATTGATTTCGAAGTTCATAAATTCAACCATAGATGGCAGCACTGAAGATGGCGACAATAGAATAGTTGACGACCGAAGAATTTCGTCAGTCGGAGTTATGGCTGATGATGAACATGACTATGTTTGAAATCGCGATATCATGGAAGCATGAATCCTATGAGGTGAGTTGTTTAAACAATATGTTCTCCGATGAATTTTAAAAAGTTATCAATTTATAAATGGATTGGAGAAAATGTTTTTATATCTCACCTTCATCGTCAGTCAAATTCTAACTGTCAAAATTTCGCCATTAACATCATCTTCCAAACTGCCATCTTGTGTCGAATTTATGAACTTGGAGATCAAATTTTGCTCCCCACTTTAATTTTGATTAAAAATATTTTATCTCCTCACCTCATATTCTTCTTCTTCTTACCTCTTTTGGAACTTTCTTCTTCAGTTCCATCCTCAGTATTTCATGACTGTTGTTTTATTGTCTTAAAGAACCACATCCTGCTCCCTCTGTTGGTAGAATGAAGAACCTCGAAATTAAATCATTTTCCCCAGGAATTTCAAAGTTCATTAATTTTCTCCTTCCCATTTTTTTGAAAGTAGATTTTTTTACCAAATCGTGAGTTCTTTGCGTTTTTTTCTATTTGTTTTACTAACACAGGCCTGTGCAGATTTTGCGGCATGAGATATTTTAATGCAAATAAGTGAAGTCAAATATCCTGATATTGGAACTGTTACTGGTTTAGCATTTTGCGTACAGATTTTTCACAATTCTATTTTTAATATAAAAATGAGAATGCGGAGTCTACCATTTATATGTGGTATATGCATGCTGTATTAAAATATATAAATACCTCAAATATGATAGAATTTTATAATATAATCACTGATTTTATTCATACTTGTTTGTCATTGTAGACTAATAATTAATAAGGGATTATTAAACTTTATACCAAGTATGTCTTTATGATGGTTTTTATAAAGATCCTGTAATATAGCTATTGTGATATATCGCAACAGTAGCCAATGCAGCTGGCTCAGTCGTACTTGGTGTGATCTGCATCAACTATCAATGTAGTTCACTTGCTCTCCACTTGGAGGCACCTGAGTACAGCACCAGACATTTTATGTTGGTCATACCGTTTGCTGCAGCCTTTTGTCATGGCTACAACATTGTCGGTGTTGTGTCCAGGTCTAGCTTGTCCACGTGTGACTCGATCTCAGTGCGCTTCAGGCCATTAATGGCAATGGTCCTATTTTAGGGGTCTAAACACCTCTCAGTGTGTGCCTGGCTGTTTAGGGCTGTGGTTGTGTTTTGTTAGAGGTCTGAATACCTCGCTTGTTAGCCAGGCCATCAAGGGCATTGGTTTTGTTTTGTTGCAGGTTAAATACCTCACTTGTTGTTAATTAGGCCATCTACGACAATGGCATTGCTTGTAGGCCGAGGCTTTGAATGCCTTGTGGTCCCTCGTTGTAAGGAATCTGAATATTCCGACCAAATACTTGAAGTTGTTTCTAATATTAATTCTGTGTCATGCTCATAATAAAACTTACTTATATTCACCAAAGTGTTCTACAAATTCTTTCTGGACATAAAAATTCTAGCGATCTATCAAAGGACCTTTCGACCATTAATTCTAAATTTAGTCGTGTTGCGGTTTTGTTAAATTGATTAACAATAGCTGCCCCTCCTTCTATTAATCTTTATGGGGAGATTACTAAATTATTGATTTGTTCAGTCAATAATTTTTAGTATTATTTTTATATTTATATTTTTATACCCTTATTATTAGAACAATTAATTTATTTTCACGATCATGCCCTAATAATTATTGTCATAATTTTAGCTATCATTAAATAGAATGATTGGTTGAAATTTCCTTCTTATATTAATACTAATTTTTTTATCCTTCTTTAGAGCGGCTTATACTTCAACTCATGGTTGGTTTATCCTACAACCCTCTCCTTATTACATTACACAATTTCTGGCGAAAAGCTGCGGAAGCAATAAGCCGCCAGCTCATTGGCCAGATGTTACAATTCCAATACCACCAACAACATTACATTACAAGATAGTAGTATCAGCACTCCTTCCACCTCCAGTACAGAAAATGATTTCAATTTGTCCCGAGAATCAAAAGTCAACAATTCGCGTCCTATCAATTAATCAAAATTAAACAATTATGTACCCACTTTGGGTCTTACAAAAAAATGAACTTTTAGGTTCGAGATTTAAAGAAGACAATCTTTTAGCTCATGGTACAACTTTTTATTGGTATAAACATCATGAAGAAGAATTTAAAAAGTATTTCATAATGGTAGTGTACTGTTATATCCATGGCTTGAATGGTCGCCTAAGAAAGTTTATGAACCGGCAGATTGGTGTATATTTATTGACTCTAGCAAAAGACATCTAAAGTGCATTCTTCTGCATAATGGGAATAAATTAACTTTAGTTCCAGTAATTCATTCAGTGTAGATTATAAACATGTGTACTATTCTAGAAAAAAATATAATGAACACTAGTGCTGTGACTTAAGATGTGTGTTATTTTATTAGGGCAACAAAGAGAGTATAAGAAATTTTCATGTTTTTTGTGTAAATGGGACTCTAGAGCCAGGGAAAGACACTGGAAAGTTACTTATTGGCCAGAAAAATATATTGATACTTCCTTTGCACATAAAACTTGGATTATTGAAGCAATTTGTTAAAGTATTCACGTAGACTTTCACGGCCGGAGTTGCTATGATGATCTTGAAGAAGATTTTCGGGTTGTAGGCCGTGGTCGTGAGGCTTGTAGTTCCACGACGTTTCGCCAGAGACTGCGTCTGGCATCCTCAAGGGTTGTCTTGAGACTGGCAATTCTGTCCGCTGTCTGTCTTATTTATACGTTCACCAAGATGTGTTCGTAAGTTGTATCTGCCTTCTGATTGGTCAGCGTTAGGGACTTCCATTGCTCCAATGAGATTGCTGTTTGATGGTCTAGTCGACTGTAAGTTATATCTGTCTTCTGATTGGTCAGCTGTAGGGACTTCCATTGTTCCACTGAGATTGCTGTTAGATAGTCTAGTCGACTGTGCTTGTAGAGGTTTACATTTTGCATTTTTTAGAACCGGTATCCATACTTTGTTGACTTTTAATGATTCTTCTTTTCTGTTGAAACTGTTTTTATGTTTGAATATTTCGATGGCTTCTCGTTGTAGACGGGTAAAATAGTGTGTGCAGTTAGATAATATGTCTGTATTCTGGTATTGTACCCCGTGGCCATCCAGTAAAGAGTGTTCTGCTACTGCCGACTTATCCAGCCCGAAAATCTTCTTCAAGATCATAATTTGTTAAAGGTTTAGACAAAAATTCCCTTGTTATCAATATATTGTTAAAAAATTCTGAATTCTGTTACTCTCAGAGGCAAAAGCAAAGGAAGACTTTTTGATGGTCAGAGATTCACAAACTTATGTTACTTTTAAAAACTGTATGTCTGACATGAAACTACAAGCTTGGGAATCATATAAGGACATCATCGAGAAATTTCTGGGTAATGACCAATGTGAGATAATTGTAAAAACCATGCTCGAAAAATTCAGGACATTGGGATGTAAAATGAGCTTGAAGTTACACTACCTCCACTCTTATATTCACCGTTTTCCAGAGATGTTCTTATTATTAATTTAACATTTCTCATTGAAAGATAAATTAAATTTGAAGAGAAAATTTTTTGCCCAGACCAGGACTCGAACCCGGGACCTTTGGCAAGAGCATTGGTAAAGTAAACCAAAGGTCCTGTGTTCGGGTCCTGATCTGGGTGAAAATTTTTCTCTTTGAATTTAATTTCCCAGAGAATTTATGAGCACTAAGTGAAGAACATGGTGAATGATTCCATCAAGACATAAAAGAGATGTAAACTTACCAGAGTCAATGGGATATCTCCAAGATTGCCTACTATAATTGGTGTTTGGTAAGAGAAAATCTTCAGCAGGAGCACAAACACCAATCATTCACCATTCATTTCTTGCCAAGCAGAGGAGAAAATAGAGATCTTAAGGTATATTGTATCAATCATCTGTAGTTTTTACAGCAATTTAAAGGATTGTGGCTATTACATATAATGCAAAAGGTAATAAATATTTAATTTCAACATGGCAAAAAAACCTTATGGAAGCATGAATCCTATGAGGTGAGTTGTTTAAACAATATGTTCTCCGATGAATTTTAATAATAATCTTATGTTCAAAATTCCCCATGAATAGATTAGCTAAAAATGGGGACAACGGGTTTCCCATTGAAAGACCTGCATTTTTTATAGAATCTTCCATTATATGTTAAAAAACATATTATCAATACATAATTTAGTTAAAAGCTTTGTATTCCAATATCCTGTCTTTTTCAATCTTATTTTTGTCGAGCCAATTTTCTAAAATTTCTTTAGTTTTTTTTTTTCCCCCTTTGGATTGCTCGGAAACAACAAAACATCAAATGAAACTAATCTATCAGATGATTCTAATTGTATTTTATCCAATTTTTGTGCCAATTCATATGAGTTTCTATTGACATGTTTTCAAATCCATGCATTTTTTTTTAAATTCATTACCTAACCATTTTGATAAATGGTACATAGTGGACCCTATGTTGTTAATTATAGGTAGAGATCCGTGAAATTTGTGAGTTGCAGTAATGCGAAATGCTCTAATTTTGTCATTTTCTTGTACCATTTCTTAACTCCACATCCCATAATGTCAAAAAAAGCATTTTTGAATCACAAAATAACGTGAAATAACACCGAAATTTGTAATTTTCAACGAATTCCGGAGATTTTTTTGTTCTATTCGTGAAGTTTTCATAGTGCATTTTTAAACACTTTTCGGATTCCATCTTCATTTTAACTGCCATATCTGCTTCCACCATGCATCTTGCAAAGGGAAATGGTTGCAACACAGTTCACAACATAAAGCTAATATTTCTGTCCTTCTCATGCTCAAATATGGACTCTCCATAGATTTTAAGTTCTATGGCCAATATGAATTCCAAGAAATACAAATTATATTAACGTGTAAGATAAGTTTTTTCCTCCTAAATTTTTGCAGACATAATTATCAATTTTATATAATCATTAAATAATGGTATGTTCAAATCTGAAGAAAACATTTCTTTAAGTATAAGCAGTAACCTGACAATAATGCAAGCACTGCCAAATTTGAATAAGCTAACAATGGACCATGAGTAATTATATCATATTGATAAATATTATTATTCCAAATTTAATTAAAACAGAATTCAATTACATAAACATATTTTTTTATATTGGATTATGTATCTATAAAACATGGATTTTTAACAAAATGTAAAAAAACAAATACTAACAGTTTGAACAACAATGGTCACGCACAATTTTAATTCCCCCTCTTTTCCCCTTCAAACTTAGTTTCAATTAACAGTTACATTCAGTGAATGTGAAATGTATACCTTGGTCAGTTTGTGTTTTACTTAAGTCTCAAGTAATTTTCATTATCGTTTGTCTTTTGTTTTTTTAATTTTCTACCTATTGTCATGCCAAAACCAAGTGTGTCAGCCACTCTTAAGAATGAGAATGCAGAGATACTCACCATGATTGCTTTTCCTTAAAAGGTAAATTTTGCTTACAAATTTGTTACTACGATTAAATGTTATGCATTTCAGTGTATTAAAATCAATATCAATTGTACAAGCTAAAAGTTGACCTTAAACATGGCACAAACAGGACAGTGTCAATATTGTCAAGATTTTTAGCTGGACCATACGTTTCTGATGGCATTTGTGGCCCTGGGCCCCCGACTCAGCTACATAATAGACCCTGAAGTTCTCGATGACATATTAGGGACATAAATGCGGTCACAGGCCAGAACGGACAACCCGGTGGACAGTTCTCGGGCCCCTCATTGTCTAAGATATCAAGATGGGAAACATCTCAACATAAGCACACTACACCCAATAAAGCCTCCCAAGACTGTAGGAGCATCACTTTACACCTTAATAAATCAAAATTAAGAGGTTACATATAATAAAGTTAATTAGTTGGATGATATTTAATTATGAAAACTCCCAATATAAACTACAACCGAAACACAACATTGAAACCAAAACAAACAGGCCTTCCATTGCAAGTAATACCCCCTAACAAAACTATAGAGCAGGTACAGTTAGGACGTAATTATTATGAGTTAGACATATTTTTTTTATATTCTGTAAAAAATAAAAAATGTGGTGAGTCAAAATAGATTAAATTAAATTGCTTCATACCTCTCCTCATATCCAGTCTTCTAAGTAGATCATGATTTTAAAGCCTTAGCGACTTCCATCTTCAGTACTTTTTTGTCGACTGATGTTATGTCGATTAGAAGAACACTACTTCTTTCCTCTGTTGGTGCCGATAACCTCAAACCTCCGGGTCGCAGCAGTCAGGAAACCTGAAGGAGAAAGAAGATGTTTGAAGTTGCACAAAATTGTATTATTAAAGAAGGAGATGTTGCCACCTACTGTTTCGTTAGTCTCAGTAGGTAGTCTTCTCAAATGTCCTGGGTTTAATTCAATTTGCCATTGGCTATGAGGTGCCCTTCAGTGGAAAAGAAGTAAAACTAAAAACTGATTTCTTACTCAACACAAAACACTGAGTAATTTTAAAAATGTAATTTCCACTTTATTCACACTTTTATTTATTTTAAATTACTTTGAAACTTGTATGTCTTCGCTTTAATATTGGGGGGCACGCCATAGCGTAGTGGTTAAGGCACTGAGCTACAAGCTGGAGGGTCGAGGGTTCAAGTCCCGTTGGGGTCAGGATTTTTAAACTGACCCAAACCCTCTGGCGGCACTATGGCCCTGGGGTCGACTCAGCCTCTAACGGAAATGAGTACCAGACACTTGTTCTGGGGTAAAGGTGACCGTCACGCAGGGCTGACAACCCGACTGACATAAAGTGCCGATTATCTAGCAAAAGTGGGAGCCTTAACCTCTTACTACCCCAAGGGCCTCCGGGCCTGTTGTGGGATCACTTTACTTTACTTCACTTTAATATCAGTAATATATTGACCGTTGTTTAAGTGGTACTAATTACTATTTGAGACTCAACTGTCACAAATTATGCCATACAAAAATCTTCTGTTTCGAATTGAAATTAACTGCACATATGTTATATTTCATATATAGTAACATGATGCACTTTTATAAATAAATTTGTACTTAATATTACAAAAATCATGAGCAACCGTTATTATGTAGGACTTGTCACCCTGACATCTTCCAGTGCAATGTTCATATTGAGAAAGATTTCCTTCCCACAATCCATTATTCTAATTAAGACACTCAAATCTGATTGGTTAACCAACTTGACATATGAGTGCTATTGGTTGACTCACATCTAAGTTATCCAATCTCTTCAAAGTAAATGTGGCAGTTGCTATTTCAAACTGCTTTGAAATTCTTAACTGATTCTTGAACTTTTTAGAACCACATAATATTCTAACAATAACTTATTCAGTTACACTTTTATATATGATATAAAAAAATATGAATTTCTCAATATTCATACGTATGACAGTTTAACTGATTTTTCCGTAAATATTAAATAAATAAAGTAATCTTTATTATTCTTAAATATGGGTAAATATCCGGCTTTAACCCTTCTCGGGCAACAATTTTTATGACCGAGGGTGAAAGGTAAATTTTGAAAATAATTAATCTCATATAAATGTTAATAAATGCTACTTAAATTGTGTATTTACTTATAAAAACAACATATACCTTGTTTTTTTTGTTGATATCCATCACTGATATGCTTCAAAATGACGTTTTATTATTTTATGTAAAAAAATGTCTCTACGAAAATGGCAGAAGTCTCACTGGCCTATTTAACTGTACACTGTTTTGATCACTCTGTATTAGTAAGTTATTGTATGAAGAGTTCCTTCACAAAATGCTCATAATAATAGTAATATGAATAAATAATATGATTAGGTAATACCGGTAGTGGGGGCACGCCGTAGCGTAGTGGTTAAGGCACTGAGCTACAAGCTGGAGGGTCGAGGGTTCAAGTCCCGTTGGGGTCAGGATTTTCAAACTGACCCAAACCCTCTGGCGGCACTATGGCCCTGGGGTCGACTCAGCCTCTAACGGAAATGAGTACCAGACGCTTGTTCTGGGGTAAAGGCGGCCGTCATGCAGGGCTGACAACCCGGCTGACATAAAGTGCCGATTGTCTAGAAAAAAGTGGGAGCCTTAACCTCCTACTACCCCAAGGGCCTCCGGGCCTGTTGTGGGATCACTTTACTTTACTTAATACCGGTAGTAGTAATAATAATAATAATGTAAATAGTGCACCTAGATAAGAAAGAATTTTTCATAACTGTTATAGTTCTATTGATGGTTTCTTATTTATCTATGAATGATGTAAAGAAAGATTGGAGATGTATTTATTATTCATTTCATACATCTCATTGATGACTAAATTATATTTGAAGAGAAAAATTATACGCTTAGACTAGGGTTTGAACCCAGGACTTTTTGCTCTCTAGGCGAAGCTCTACCAAGTGAGCTATGTGAGAAACTCCAATCTAGAAAAAAAAATTGCATTTAGATTGGAATTTCTCAGATAGCTCACTTGTTAGAGCATTCGCCTAGAGTGCAAAAGGTCCTGGGTTCAAACCCCAGTCTGAGCATACAATTTTTCTCTTCAAATATAAAAATTTGAGAGTTTGTTTTGTTCCTAAAATTCTCCTCTGTATGATAAATTTTGAAACGCACATCTTTGAAGGTACTGTCATTTCATTTTTGTTCTCCTTATGATAAGTACTCAGAAGAGTTACAGTTCTTTTATCTCTCCATGCGAGAGCCAGTTTTTCTTCTCTTCTAAAATTAATTACATCTCCCTTTTTCATAATTTTTATTTTATTTGGCATTAGGGAATCTGGCATATTTTTTCTATGGCTCAGCACTGTACCTGTTGTGACCAGAATCATCTTCCATAATTCATCTGCTAATTCAGGTAAAGTATAGTACCTGTCAATATAAATATGGAAACCTTGAGGTGGATCTCTAAGATCTGTTAGGAGGGATGAGCTCAAGTCCTCGACAACTTGAAATCAGAATCTGATTGAGTTTTTTCCCATATAGGGCTGGAAATTATACAGGTACCCATTGGAACTGACTGAGAGGGAAAACACTTTCATTCCAAATTTTGCTGGTTTATTTAGGTAGTAGACTTTGAATTTCAGTCTTCCCTTAAAGCTGATTGTGCTTTCATTGATAGATATGGAAGGCCCTGGTGAGTAGAAGAACACTTGTGCCTTATTTTTTCCATCACACCCTATCAAATGCTCTTTAGCTAACTATGTTGCCTTCAGCATGGGCAATATATAGATTCCAAAACAAGAAGAAAAATTCATCTCTTGGAAAAACATTGCCATAAAAGGGAAATTTCTGAAAAAATAGTCCTTGATAACAGGGGTGGGGTGAAGCCCCATATTGATCACTTTCCCGAAAAACACTTTTATATTGGAACTTTTGGGGGAGACCATGATGAAATTCTACCTCTTTTAGTCAAGATTTTTGTTTGTTTGTTTCCCCTTGAATGCAGGTTTCCTTCATTATTGTGTTAATTTCATTGTCAAAAAAAAGTGAAAATATTCCACTGTAGATTAAAACAAGATGGTAATATTGACCCCTGCTGAATTTTATATATTGATATATTATAAGATGGACCGAGATATAAATTACTCACCTCTACCCAGCTAGGTGCACTATTGTTGGTGGTATCACTTATGTCACTCTTGCATTCACTTTCACTACTTGATATTTCGTAAGAATCCCCTTCACTATCACTAAATGACAATTCTAAAACTTACTACCACTTTCATTCACTACTTGTTCTATTTTCTCACAAGTATTCAGCTTTCTTTTTGCCATTCTACTGAAAAAACAGGATAAATGTGTTACGAATGAACCACCGTATATATAATGACGCACTAACCAAGAACTCTACTGATTATCTCACAAGAAAATATTCCTAACTGAATTAAATATGGAATTCCCCACTCAGAATGGTAGAAAGAATATTCTCCTGCCATCTTGAAAAATATATGGAACTACGTAGAACAGAACTGCCTGCAAAGTAGGATGTAATTTTCCTACCCATATATGGGTTTCCACCAGCGAGGGAATGGACAGGCCGCCATATATGGGTTTTTGCCCGTGAAGGGTTAATCTGCGGGAATTTCAAAGTTCATAAGTTTTTCTTTCTTGTTTTTTTTAATGTGGCTTTTTTCTCAAACCGTGAGTTTTTTTTTTAATTAGACTGGCTTTTAATTCATTTAGATGTTTTTTTGGACCAAGCATGAGCAGCTACTGCTGACTTTTCCACTTCACCATTTAGCCTAAATAGGATAATTAAAACCAATGAAAATGAAAAAAATTGAAGAAAAAAATCAGGAATTTATCAGATCAAATGCAGGGATTGTGACAAAATTTACATAGGAAAAACAAAAAGAAATTTGAAAACAAGGGTTGAAAGATCATCTTAGAAATGTCAAAAATGGTGATGTGGAAAAGTCAGCAGTAACTGCTACTGTTATGAGATGAGGTGTTAAATTCTAACTCAATTATTAAATTTCATTTTTACTTTATAACAGTGAAATTACTTTGTTTTTGGGTGCTATAATTTCCAGGATATTACAACTCTTCTTATTAATTAAAAATGGGCTTTACAGTAGGCATGTTATACAGTAAGAGTGTGTTCAATAAAAAAAATCATATGAATTTGCCATATATTTAAAATTGATTTGAAAATACATAAGATTGCATTTTAGTGGGTAAATTTTCAAATTAAATGTCAATCTATAAAGAAGTCGGGCGATAGTGTCAAAAATGACTCCCAAAAATACACATGGAGGGGAATAAGATGAGACCCATTGTTAATAATATTGGCTTACCTTGTTACATTTTGGCAAAATGGCTTACCAAGAAAATTTGATGAATTACCAAGTTTCAACAACAATTGAATTAGTAAAAGAACTGAAAAATGTTTCATTGGATTGTAATGACAGATTAGTTTCTTTTGATGTGTAATTTCTTTATTTCCGAGCTTTCCAATTGGAAAGATCTTAAATATTTAGAAAAATGGCTAAATTCCTTGAAACTAGAAAGAGGTATTAATAGAAGAATATTTAAATCTTACAAAACTTTGTATCGACAACAATTTTTTCACCTTCATTGGAAAATTTTATAAACAAATTTCAGGTCTGGCTATGGGAAACTCACTTTTACCATTTTTGGCAAATTTATGAGTTATTTAGAGTGTCATATCACCAATGCTTATCCCTTGATATTTAAATGTTATTTATTTATTTATTTAAATGCAGTGGCTTTTGAAATTTTTCATTAGCCAATAATGACTGAGGAAAACAAAGAATAACAAGAAAGATTATAAAATATATTTAAATAAGTTATGTAGATAGGAAATAACACTATGAGGTTCTTTAATATTGTTTATTTTTTATCATTTCACTTATGAAGTATGAGGTGAGTGAAATGATAAAAAATAAACAATATATTTAAATGTTGGTATAGATATGTGAATGATATTTTCTCTGTGATAAATTCTAAATATATAGAAGATAATGATGTTTTTTATTATTAATTTAACATTTCTCAATGAAAGATAAATTAAATTTGAAGAGAAAAATTTTCGCCTAGACCGGGACTCGAACCCGGGACCCTTGGCTTTCCGGGCCAAGTGCTCTACCAACTGAGCTACCGAGGCGAGTTACGATCTAGATGCAAATTTTTCTCTTATATACGTTGTAATTCCCTATTGCCAAATGCTTTTGAAACCATTGTTTCTATCTTTGCAAATGGCGGCTTCTTAGTTAAGAAGACATTTATTGGAAATTTAACATTACTTTAAAAGCCAGTAAGGCCTCTAATTTAATATAGAAGATATATTGAAATTACTCAATCTTCAAGATGAATCTGTAATATGTACTATGGAATTAGAAAAGAATAATCAAATCCCATTTTAGGACCTCTACATAATAAGGAATGAACAGCAACAAAGAATTGAATTCAATATATACAGGAAGGATACTCTTATTGACAATTATATAAAGCAGGTTTCAATCATATTGCGCATAAACATGCAATTTTCAACAGTTTGATATATAGATTATTAAATGTTCACTAAATGAAGAAGATTTTAAGAAAGAATACAATCACATTTTGAACATAGCTAATTTAAATGGTTTTGGAAGGGAAATAATTATGAAGAAATTGAGACAACAAAAAAGTTTGAAAGAATACACCACCCTGCAATCTGATTCAAAGAAATAAAAACAATTTAAGAAAATTGCTTATCATCATGAAATACATAACAAATTTCAAAAAAGAATTCAACAAATTCAATATTGCATCGGCATCGATAAATAAATTTAGCCTTGGTAATATATTAATAACCAATAAGAAATTGAACACCCCAGATAGTAAAAATCTGGAATTTATCAAATTAGTTGTAGAGACTGCAATAAAGTATACATAGGAAAAACAAAAAGGAATTCGGACACTTGCTCAAAGGAACACTTCAGAAATATTAAAAATAGTGAAATTGAAAAATCAACTATTGTAGCACATAGTTTGTTGGAGAATCATAAAATTGAAAAAGAGGCTAAACTTCTAAAACATTTGGATAAACCTTTAGAATTGACAATTTGGTAGAAGATATATATTCAGAAGAACAAATTTAGATCCATGGATTTTGAAATTCCTGATGAATGGTACCTGATCTTGGAAGTTCATGAAATTAACATCAGATGACAATGTTATAGATGGAGATTCCAACAAAAATCTCGTCATAATGTCAGTTGAAAATGGGAGGGATGTTTCCTCTTGAAAACTGCAGTTCCTGTGTTTAAGAAAACAAAAACTATGAGGTAAGATATAAAAAATGACTCATTCGTTCATGAATAACCTCATAATGTTATTTCCCATATTTAACTTATGAATAATGTCGATATTCATGTTTGACAGAGACACATTTGCTATGAAATAATCCATTGATAATAATAATAATAATAATGGTCCCACTCTGTGCTAGATCAAGACCTTATAGACCTTTCACACCATGAAGGTATTTTTAATAATGGTAATGTATTGAGTGGTTAAATTTGAGTTTGTTTCAGGTGCGGACGGAATGCAATGACAGAGCTACACTGTCCAAATGCCTCACCATTATTTATGAAATGATGCAGTCACCCTCAGTCACTAAATTAACTCCACAACTACGTAGTTTGTTGGATAATTTTATATTGCAGTATATTGAGGTAAGATGTTGGTTTATAGGGTAAAGATGCCTATTTTTGTGATATCACTAATTCCAAGATAGTTTCAATTCATTGTCATGGAATTAAGTGTTTTAAAAAATAGTTCCTGGGTTATTCCAGACATGGCATATGCTTTCTTTTTGCCGTTTTATTGCTTTACTCACCTCTTGAATACCAATACAAAGTGTCAAAAGCCATCATGACATTGAAAATGATCAGAGAAGTAATTTTTCTCTCTCTCATGACTGTCCTTGAAGAAATGTTCTATATTTTAGGTTTTTATTTCCATCCATCCATCCATAGTAATTCTGCCTGAGGAACAGGTCTTTCACTGCAATCATGGCATTTTCATGCTATGCTTTGCAGCTTTACCGGGGAATTATAGGTGTGGTAGCTTCCCGTTGCTTTCTTTAATAGTCATATAACATTCTAATACTATATTTCAATATAAATTGAACCAACTGATACACGAGTCTTAACAATATAACAGGATAATAATGGTACAGCAGCTTCTGCATTTACAATATTTTTTTATAATTTTCCTTATGTATGGTTCTATCTCTCATATTTAACTGTGTGAATATAGACAGTAAGAAGAAAATTCTTAAGAATACTATTAAGCTTTCATTTTACTTACATTACATAGAAATCAGTTATATTAAAATTACATATTGTACTCATTAACAGGGCTATAATAATTAAATATGGAGTGGCGGCTAAGAAGGCATTTGATTGAAACCAATTTCCTAAAATAATTTTTTCATTGTTCATTATCTTATTGAGTTTTTCTGTATTTTTAATTTTTGTTATTTCTCTAAAATGTTATTATTTATTTCATGCTTATGTTTATAGAGGACAATTTTTTGCTACAAAGTAGGACTAGTATATTTGTTTGCAGACATTTTATCACTGTGTGTATTCTTAATATTAATTACACTGGTCAACAGTGATTTTGTTACATAAAAGATTTTGGGTGATTCTTATGTATTTTCATCTGCTGATTCCAAAAATGAAGTCAGAAATTTTCCATCACCCACCATTTTTTTGTAATTTTGAAAATAATTATTTTCCTATTTATTAGCATTTTTGGTATATAACGTGATGATTAGAAGGATTATTTTACATTTATACTTAATTTCATTGTGCCAACAATGGACTTATAATGTTTTGCGATTGTTACCTTGAATTCATAACTTACAACAATGACATTCTCCTACAAAACTGTGATTGTATGTTTTAAGTTTGCAGTTGAATAGAAGCTTTCTTAAAAGAAAGAAGCTAATTCTGTGCTCACTTCCGTAGTCAAGTGAATTGTGATAGAAGTGTATTGTAAAGACTAAGTAGTGTATTGTAAAGAGAAGAGTAAAATTGTATTTGTATAAGAAATATGTCTCGAAAGTGTGTTAACGATAGAAACAACTTCTGTTTCGTGTGTGGTGAGCTCACTTTCAAAGCGCAGAAGCAAAAGTTTACTCCTCTAATAAGAAGAGCTTATCACTGTTATTTTAACAACAAAATAGACCAGAACAAGATATGGGCCCCGGAAATCTGTTGTACCAAATGTGTAACACTATTAACTGGCTGGTTGAAAGGATCCCGTCATATGCCTTTCGCAGTCCCAATGATATGGCGCGAACCTAAGGATCATTTGACAGACTGCTACTTCTGCTTGACAAATATATCTGGAATAACTTCCAAGTCAAGACACACCGTTAAATATCCAATGTTAGATTCAGCAATTCGACCGGTACTTCATGGGCCAGGTTTACCCATACCAATTCCACCAGATCACATAACAATGATTGAAGAACTTTCTGATGTTCAGGATTTACAGAATGATTCAGATTTTGCGGAAGATGATGCTATAAATGAAACTCACTTTCTAACACAGGAGGATTTAAATGATTTGGTTCGGGATCTTGGTTTAAGTAAAAGCAAGGCAGAATTACTTGCTTCAAGATTGAAAGGATGGAAGCTACTGCAGGATGACACCAAAGTAACTTTTTTCCGCAATCGCCAAAAGGAATTTGAGGATTTCTTTTCTAAAGAGAAGGACCTAGTTTTCTGCAATGATGTTGAGAATTTGTTCCAGTCACTGGGTGTTGAGCATAAATCTGAGGATTGGCGTTTATTCATAGACTCCTCGAAAACAAGTTTGAAAGGAGTGTTACTACTGTACATAATGGAAACATATATCCATCCATTCCTTTAGCCCATGCAGTTGGTATGAAGGAAAATTACAAGAATATGAAGCTCTTACTATCTGCTATAAAGTATGACAATTTTTCTTGGCAGATATGTGGGGATTTGAAAGTTATAGTCATCTTACTTGGGTTACAGCTTGGCTATACTAAATTTTGCTGCTTCTTGTGCAAGTGGAATAGCAGAGATAGAAGTAATCATTATATTAAAAAGAACTGGCCAAAGAGAGAGTCACTTAATCCAGGACAAGAAAATGTTCTTCACCAACCACTTGTACGTTCTGAAAAAATCTTATTGCCTCCACTACATATTAAACTAGGCTTGATTAAAAATTTTGTGAAAGCAATGGATCGTGATGGCAGTGCATTTCTCTTCCTCAAAAATAAATTTCCAAGGATCAGTGAAGCTAAATTGAAAGAAGGGATATTTGTTGGCCCTCAAATAAAGGAACTGATGAAAGATACGCAGTTTCAGAACAAGTTAAATATGCAAGAAGCAGCTGCAAGGCAATCTTTCAAAAATGTTGTCTCAAATTTTCTGGGGAACTTCAGGTCTGATAACTACAGAGAACTTGTCAATGAGATGATTGAGAACTACAAGATAATGGGATGTAATATGTCTTTGAAAATTCACTTTCTGCACTCCCATCTTGATTTCTTCCCTGAAAATCTAGGGGCTGTGAGCGACGAACACGGGGAGCGCTTCCACCAGGACATCGCGGAAATGGAAAGGCGCTATCAGGGTAAATGGTGTCCAAATATGTTAGCAGACTACTGCTGGACACTGAAGAGGGATATTCCTAAAGCGAAGTACAGCCGAAAATCCAATTCACATACATTTTGGGTGAGCAAATATAATTTCAGCTAAGATATAATAAATTGTAATGTATAGACACAAAAATGTTTTTTCATGTGATTACTCGAAAACCCTGGGTGATGGAAAAGTTCCGTAAAAAGATTTGAAATCAGCACAAAAAAGTAAGTTAGAAACACACATTTTCTCCCTTGTAACATAAAAAAGTTCAAATTTTGTTGGCCAGTGTTATTTAGGCTCGTATCTATGAACGCATTCTAGTGTAAAAGGCGTATTCAGGTAAGTTCCATCCAAAGACTTTTGCGTACTCAAGAATCTGTTCATGTGATAATAATTGCCAATTCAAGTGGAAATTCTGTAAACTACCTGGCGAGGTGACTTTGTGCTTTCAAGTGTGAAATGATGACTGCTTCAATGTATATTTTTTTCTTAATTTCATAAAATATTTATGTCAATGTCTGTTATGACTTATATGTCTCTTATTTTAAATAAATAATTTATTAATAATAGTGAGTGGAGAACATATTTTAATGGACTCACCTCATACATTTTCAAACTTCTTTGATACCGACGGTTTCAGACAATATCATGTCCTTCTTCAGTCATGGCTTCCACTAATGAAATTCCATGATTGTTGATTTCTTTAGTGACATCACCTCTTGTGCTGCCATCTTTCGTTGGGATTATAAACTTTGTAATTAAATTTTTTATCCACCGGAATATCGAAATTCATAGATCGATATTTATTCTTCTGAATGAATATCATTTCCCAAATTATCAATTCCAACAGTTTATCCAATTGTTTCAAAAGTTTTGCTTCTTTTTCAATTTTATGATGTTCTAGTAAACTATGTGCAGCAATTGCTGATTTTTCAATTTCACAATTTTTAATATTTCTAAAATTTGTTAATATCGTATGTTTCTTCAAATATGTCATAAACATTTTGAGGTTAGGCCTAATAATACATACGAAACTTGGTTAAAAATAATTAAATGAATGAATGATTTTTCTATTATTTTGTATGTAATTATAGTTAGTTATACATGAGTTTAAGCCTTATTAGCACTTTTGTTTGTTAAATAAATAATAATGAATTACTTAACAGCATTTTTAGTTAGTTTTTAATGGGGTGATAATATGAATATCAAAGAATTAATAATTTATTTTTAAAATAAATCGGTATCAAACGGAAGTCTAAAATAATCATTTTTCTATTATTTCATATGTAATTATCGTAAGTTACACATGAGTTTAGGCCTTATTGCACTTTTGTAAAAATGATTAAGGTAGAATTTTTTATCACTCACCTCATATTGTTCTTCTTATTTGACTATAAACTAATTTTGGAACATAGTTTCTGTTCCATCCTCTGTATTGTCACGACTGTTGTTCTGTCATCTTGAAGAGCTGTCCTTCGCTCCTTCAATTGGCTGACAGCTCTTCAAGACGACAGAACAACGGTCGTGACGATACTGAGGATGGAACAGAAACAATGTTCCGAAACTAGTTTATAGTCAAATAAGAAGAACAATATGAGGAGTGATAAAAAATTCTACCTTAATGAATATGCCTCATAGTGAGAATTCCTAAAATAAGTAATTAAAAATGAATTACATAAAAGCATTTTTACTTAAGTTTTAATGGGTGATAATAGAAATATTTAATACTTTTTTATTACAATACATGGGTATCAAACTGTAGTCTAAAGTGATCTTGCATTGGTAGAAATAGATTCATGAGTTGCTGACTTGCGAGTCGAAACACCTGTTGAGATCTCCATTCCAGAGGCTTCTCCATGCCTCGGTCCTCACTGTCATGAAGTTTCGATGGCCAGAAATTTCAATATTGGAAATGTCTCGATCAAGAGCCGAGAAGTTTCTCTCCTCAGCCTATGTAAATATTGTCAGTCATAAAAGTCAGGCAGTTGTGTTGTGACAGTAATAGAGTGAGCTCTGAAAGCGAAGAAAACTGTGGCAAGTGGGTTTGTTAGAGACTGATGATAATTGAGAGATAGATAAACTTTAAAACAAGATTAATTTATTACAGCAATTTGTGAATAGAACTCTGACTATAGAATTAAATAAATTAATTGTGGAGTATTACACGATATTGTGTGTTGTTTTATTACAATAAAAGATGTGAAGACTACCCCACAACTTTCAGTATCCCCCTCATATATTCATAAGAACAAGAACAAGACTATCAATTTTGATGATTTTATCTCAAAGTTCATTCAATCTGGATCAGGAGGCAAGAGGAAAGTTGATGTTAACAACTCAATTCAAACAGTTGGGAGTGTAGCTTTCAAAACATGTTTGGTAATAAAGGATATTTCATGAGGTAAGATGTGAAATTTCTGATTGATATTTATATAATATTTCTTGCCTGTGTCTAATTTCTTGCTGGAATAGAACTAAATTAAAAGCAAACAAAATAATATTATAAATTATAATAGGAAGTGACATGAGATTCTATTTAATAATTAATCTGAGTCTGGACATCTTACCTCATAAATTATTGTATTCTAGAGAACATGTTTTAGTATTATTTAGAAAAGAATAATTAATGCCTGAATCGGTACTTGAACCCCATATCTCTGGTTCTAGCACCAATATGCTCTCCATTACACCATTCAAGTCACAATATGAAAGTCAAATTTTTTTTTTCCTTATATACAATTCTCTAATTGTCTGACAGCAGATAGACGGCGTTACGAATAGCCAACAGACAGCTTCTACTCAAAAAGTATTTTAAATGAGAATTTTACACTACCTTTTTAAGCAGTAAAGCTAATATTTCAATGTTATATTTAAATGTTAATACTTTCCAATACTGGACAATGTTATTTGGAAAATAGAAATTAAATTATGAAATACAATAAGTTTTACATATCATCCTATGAAGCATCACACATTTCCATAAGTTCAACATAAGCTTGACACTGAAAAATTACTTTGTCTCAATAGAATTGTCAAATCCAATAAAAATGAGGAAATAGGAGAAGAAATATAAATCGGGTATTTATGAGATAAAATGTGGAGATTGTGATAAAATCTAACATAGAGAAAACAAAAAGAAATTTGAAAACCAGAATGATACCTGTTAAAAATGGGGAAGTAGAAAAATCTGCAGTAGTTACTCATACTTGGTCAGAGAAACATCGAATTGAAATAAAGGCTAAATTGATAAAACAAATAGAAAAACCTCAAGAAGTCATGGAATAAAATCTACATTAAAATATTATTATATAAAACTTTCCTCATTAGAGGATTGCCTCAAGGACAAAGTGATACAGACAATTATTAATTTTTGTAATTGATGAAATACATTTTGTAAATACATTTAAAAAATTCAACTTGTAGGTCTAATTGAAGTATACATACTATAAAGTAATTTTGTAAATTAAAATTGAAATTGATCCTCTAATGCAGCGATGGTAATTCTAGAAAGACACACCCTGTCCAAATCTAAGGAATTCCAAAATTTGGCTAAGAATCCTGGTATTCAAAAAAATTAAAAAGGAGAAATGAATGAATTTTAAAATTCCCAGGGAATGTGATTTGATTTGGAGATTCATTTGTCCATCAACGGATGGAGGAAGAAGTCATGCATCACCACGACAGAACAGTCATGAAAATACTGAAGCGGGAATAATTATTCCAAAAATGTTGTAAAAAGAAGATAAAATATGAGCGAGATGAGGTGATTATTTTTAATATTAATTTATGAAAACCTCTTAGGGCCACATGCAAAGACATTTGTCACTTCTCAATTACTTCCAATCACTGGTGAGCTGAGTTTTCCATGACAACATTCATTGATTGAATTAGTGAGTTTCTCGTCAAATCAAGCATGAACTCGACTCATTTGTTATTTCCGTCAACGTTGGTAACAAAAATACTTGTTTTCAATGCTTTCCAAAGCATTTCTCTATGTTTCTAACTTGCCTGAGGCGTATTATAGCGGACAGCTGTTGACTAATGTATATATTCGTTTCTAAATAAAATTTTAAAAACAAAAATACCTGTAATTACATGGTTACAAAGTAATATACAATAATTAAAAAGAAATAACGAGCAAATTTTTAGTCAATGCAGATGCTCTGAATTATGTAGGCCTATAGATATTTCTATAATAAATTAAGGCTATTCTTTACAACCTGTGACACAACTTTTTTAATTCCTTCATAAACTCCTGTCAAATTTTATTCTTAGGGTTTCATTTTTCAAATTATTTCCCAACATTTACAATTATTTTTACATTTTTCCTAACGATTATTTCAATTATAATATTGAATTTTATATATTTGTGAAAATCCTCGAATGGAAATTCCTACCGTTGTTTCAAAATTAATAGATGAAATTATGACTTTTATGTTTGATTATTACTATTATTATTGTTATTCCATGTGAGGTTTATGCCTAAACTAAAAAGAAATCTAAGAATATAATTTAATGTGGTACGGCTATTGAATTTTTAACATAATTTTTATATATTTAGGTTAGGCCTACACAGGGAATTTGGTTAATAAATAATCGATTAAAAATACACTTATACCTTCAGTTATATATTTTTAAATGTACCATATTTGTAACTCATGAACATAATACTATTGCCTTTGGTTAATAAATAATCAATTAAAAATACACTTATACCTTCAGTTATATTTTTTTAATGTTTTAAAAATTGTGTACCATATTTGTAACCCATGAATATAATACTATTGTCTAATAACAATTCACTGGCATTATCAGACCCAGAGATTTGTGGCTGCACGGATATAAGCTCTCCATACATCCCTATCCTGAGCTAATTGTTTCCAGTCATTCCTTATATAATTCACCGCTCTCAAATCATGGTAACTGTTATATTAGTTTCCATGCCCCTATTTCATTCCCCATATCCTGCACATCGCAGTATATGAAACTTAACCATTCTCATTACATTTGGTTTCCCAATATCATGTGTAGCTTTCTGCTAAGTAGTCTTCTCCATTCACCTGTCTGTTCATCTCGTTTTGATATAAAAATTTTTCTAAGAACTTTATTATCAGATCACCTAATAATAATAATAACAACAATGCATTTTGTTCTTTTTAAATATAAAATATAGATATTGATAATACTAGAATCTACTACAGTTATTCCTAGAGTCACAAATGGATGTTAACATTTAATAAATTGTTTATCACAGATTTAAAAAAAAAAAATCTGTTTTATGACAAATTGTTTTTAAATGAGATTTACTGAGTGCTAGATTATCATCCTCTTTCCTGTATGCAAATGTTATGAATTTGAAATGATATATCTGAAAGCAGATTTGCTCTGTTTGTATAATTATTATCTTTGGGCAGACCCTTCAAACATTGGATTGAGACCATAACAGACCTCTATGTCTATCACATGAAAGGAAGAAGTATAATTATGCTGCAGTTTAACAAAGGCATAATGTGGCACGCTGCATATTAGTAGCACTGTTTAATTCTATATATTTGCATTAACCAAATACTCTTATGTTAGATCAGGTGGTAACACATCTACCTGTTGATCTGCAGATGTGAGTTTAAAACCTCATGGGATAGTATATATATATTTTTTTTTGAGCTATTAAAACCACATATAAGAAGTGTATTGACAAGATTAAGTGGGTAGTTCTGCATATAGCCAAGCAGTTTAACACATGATGCATTGGTGCATGTTCAAATCCCCATGCGAGCAGAAATTTGTTTTTCAATTATCTTTGGTGCTCACCCAACATTGTTGAAATTTAGGTAGCTACAATAAGAATCAGTTCCAGGTTGAGAAAACCAGCTATGATGACTGGTGATCTGATATGCTGACTACATCTCACCCTAATATTGGCTAGATGATCATCCACCTCTATGATTTACATATGTGGATGTGAAGCCAGCAGATAGGTCAAGGACCTTCTAGACCTCTTGTGCCATGGAATTGGAGATTAAGTAGGTACCAAATATCTGGATTAATTGTATGAGCAAATATACTGTACTGTTGTTTGATAGGGATATTAACCCAGTGTTACATAAATGCAATATTTCCAAAGATTTTTATGTGTGCTGAAAAAAATCATACAGAGTTTATCTACTAACTTGTGTAAATTAAAAAAAATATATATCTTATTGTAATATTTAACAGAGTTATAATGCAATGGGGGGAAAAAAAAAGTTTAGGCTCTCTATGATAACAAATATTAGACTACGAAACAGATTTTTTAGTAATGTTGCGATTATTTTATATTGATATAATGAGATCCGGCTTTGATTGATTTGGTCTTTTAGCATTTTTTTTTCTAATGTGTGGGAAGCTGGCCCACAGCATAAACCCCCAACCTGGAGGACCAGGAAAATTTCTGTTTGGGTTTTCCTCCCATAGCCTTTGAAGATCCCTCTTCACCGCAAGGCAGCATTTCTCTATTTCCCTTAGAGATAGGGTTGCCTCTTCCGCCAGATCCAACATGATGAAGGACTCCTTCTGTGCCGACTCTGCCGTTGAGGTCTTCACCGTAACCTTGGCTAGGGGCCCTTACAGTCGGAGCCAACTGAACCCTGGTTTTTTAACGAGGTTGTTACTCCTCCCCCTCCTCCTTTCTCATCCGGGCTTGGGACCGGCCACGGCGGAGTTTAATATTGGAAGAAGGAATCCAAATAAAGCAAGTGAAACAAACTAAATATCTGGGAATAATTATGGATAATATTGAAGGTATAGGCAAAGAGAACATAAAACATAGAATTGAATTGAGTAGCAAAATAATATCATCGTTAAATTCCATATGGTTGGGATAAGCATATTGGAAGAAACAAAAAAAATTGAAAATTGGTTACAACATTGGTGGAATCTGTTACAAGGGTATGGAAGTGAGGGTTAATGGACAATCAAGAAAGTAATACAAGAATAGACTCATAGCTCTAGAAATGGATTATTTACGCCAGAACGAGTGCCAGAAAGTCTAAATTAGAAACATGTCACAAAAATAAGGAACTTAGAAACATAATGGAAGCAGAAGACAAGCATAATTGAAAGAATTGAGGAGAGAAGAATTAAAGTGGTTAGGACATTGTTTTAAGAATGGATGTTGAGCGAGGTCTTAGCAACTCTATGAATGGCATCCGAACAGAAAGAAGAAAAGAGGGAGACCAAAGATACCATGGAAGGAAAACATGACGACAGTAATGCAAAGCTAGCGGTCTAAGCATCGAAGATGCCCAAGACCCGTAGGCTTTGGAGGTTTGGCCTGGGAAGACGGCCGCAGTGTGAAATGAAAACCCAAAGATAGATAGAGATATAATGTGCTACCCCTCTCACTCATTAATCTCTGAATGATGCTTCTTTCTCAACATTAATTGCCATAGATAATTTTGCAAAAATGTACACACATATTATGAAAGCCTCTAAAAAAATTGAAAGATAGGTATAAACTAATTTCTTAAATATGTTAAATTATCACCACAGAGTACATCCTCGTTATAAATCAATTTTGTTATCATGATGAGCAACACTGTTACTTTAGATTTATATATTGAATTTTGGAATTTTTAACATTATGAGGTTCAATTCACAAGAATTAAATAAATTGTGATTATTTCTTACTTCATACTTCTATGTAAGGAGTCGCCGATACTGCAGTGCTGTGTTTAAAGGAACATAGAAGTATGAGGTAAGAAATAATCACGATTTATTTAATTCTTATGTTACTTTAGAATTTATTTTAATAAAAAAATATTAAATATTTCTATTATCACCCATTACAACTTAAGTAAAAATTCTTTTATGTACTTCATTTTTAATTATTTGACAAACAAAATTGCAATAAGGCCTAAATTCATGTGTAACTTACTATAATTACATACAAAATAATAGAAAAATCATTATTTTAGATTTCTGTTTGATATCGATTTTTTTAAAAATAAATTATTAATTCTTTGATATTCGTATTATTGCCTCCTTAAAAACTAAGTAAAAATGTTATGCAATTCATTCTGAGTTATTTAACAAACACAAGTGCTAATATACGGCTTAAACTCGTGTATAACTAACTATAATTACATACAAAATAATAGAAAAATCATTCATTCATTTAATTATTGAAGATTATTTTTAACCAAGTTTCGTATGTATTTTTAAGCTTAACCTCAAAATGTTTACAACATATTTTAAGAAACATATGATATTAACAAATTATTTATTTAAAATAAGCAACATATAAGTCGTAACAGACAATGACATAAATATTTTATGAAATTAAGAAAAGAATATACATTGAAGCAGTCATAATTTAATGCTTGAAAGCGCTATGTCACCTCGCCAGGTAGCTTACGGAATTTCCACTTGAATATGCAATTATTATTGCATGAACAGATTCTTGAGTATGCAAAACGTCTTTGGATGGAACTTACTCAGCTGAGTACCCTTTTATGCTAGAATGTGTTCATAGATACAACCTTAGCATTATTACCTACTAAGTTTAAACTTATCTTAATATTTAAAGGAAGTATCTCCATGAGGTTTATTTTAATTATTAAATAGATTTTCGGCTCACCTCATAATTTCTGAAATGAAAAAATATATTGAGCAAGAACAGTCAATGCGATAGAATGTGTAAGATTTCTGATGTGTGTTTTTTTTTCTTTTTTCTGATGTTATATTAAGCGGGAAGTATTCTCTCAGTAATGAAAATGAGCTGGAAACTTGAGATGCTTGCTGCTTTAAGTATGAACCTATATCTTCAGTCAGTGTTGAAAGAAGCTTTTCAATGTATTCTGTTTTAGTTGACAATTGATAGTCCTTCAAATCTGAAAACTTGCAAAAGATGTAACTTATTGTAATGCAGTATTAAGTGATAATGTGCGAGAAGATCGACAAAGAAATGTAATTTTTAGGACAGTCCTTCAAATTTGAAAATTTTGTAAAAGGTATAACGTACTGTAATGCAGTATTGAGCAATAATGTGCAAGATCAACATATAAATGTAATTTTTAAGACATTCTTTTTTTCTTTATAGGTAATTTTTAATTTATTTTAAAAGTTATGAAGTCATCATTTAAATAACTTTTTTGATATTCATCATCATCATAGTACATCCACGAATTTAGGCCATTTGTTGACCTGTTTCGGCCTCTTCATGTTTAGACTTGAAAGTAGTGTTGAAGTTCCTTAGGATGGGTTACTGGCCCGACGCTAAGTAATTCAGTGGTAGGGCTGCTACCTTTTAGTCTCTGGATAGTTATTAGGATACTTCATTTACTCAGTACTCGATGGAACGGTTATACTGCCATGACTCGGTCCTCAGAGCCTCGTTTGTGAAAATGGGTTGTACCACGAGAAGGTGAGGATGAGAATTGGGTAGTAGAGGTTATATACATGCCACTACCCCGTACAACCCACTATTCTTTAGGTTATTAAAATCTGGGCCTTCTACATGATACTATTTTTACTCAATTATACATTATTCACACTTTTGTAAATGTACTTAACCACATTAAATGCTGCAAGTTCACTCACTGTTTCACAAGCACTTTAACCATATGTATTATAGAACTTCAATTTTAACACTATACTACAGACCGAATTTAATTGGAATTTCCAACAATGTTGTTATATATGCTTTATATGAAGTCATCAATTCATACTGTAGGGCCAGCCTCAAATAATGCAAATGGACTATTATGCTGATGATAGAATGTAGTTTTCAGTCTAACCTTTAGAGCTAAAATGAACAAAATTAATATAAAATTATAGAATATTCACCTGAAAGGTCCGTCTCCTCAACTTAATTATCATTTAACTGTAGCGCTTTCGGGACTTGTCCCATCATCGGCAGGATTCAAAACTGGTGTTTCACTGAAGATCTGGTAGAGGGGGTTGCGTGTATTGGGTTCGTTTTCGTTTATCAGGCTGTCGTTGTGAGCTGCTTTCATGATTTCCATCTCTTCGAGTACGTTTATCTTCGCTGGATTATTTTCTCTGTGCATCACTGTTAGGGTGTTTTCAATATTTAACATGCGATGTCCTTCATGGATAACGTGTTTTGCATAGCTTGATTTACCTTCTGCGTGAACGAAGTCTCGAAAATGTTCTTTGAATCTGATGTTAAAACTCCTGTTTGTCCTTCCTATATAAAATTTGTTGCAGTCCTTACATGTCAGTTTATAAATAACCAATGGCTATAATGAAGAATTCATAGATAAGCTCGTAAAAAAACAAAAAAGGAAGAACAACATAACTAAACTAGAAAAAGAATCTGACAACAACAAGAAAACATGGATAACACTTACATACACAGGAAAAGAAACGACAAAATTAGCCAATGCACTAAAGAAAGCCGATAAAAACGTAAAAATAGCATACAGAACCAATAACAAATTAAACAACATAATAAACAATAACATTGAAGAAAATAACACTTTCAACAGCAAAGGAGTATATAAACTGACATATAAGGACTGCAACAAATTTTATATAGGAAGGACAAACAGGAGTTTTAACATCAGATTCAAAGAAACATTTTCGAGACTTCGTTCACGCAGAAGGTAAATCAAGCTATGCAAAACACGTTATCCATGAAGGACATCGCATGTTAAATATTGAAAACACCCTAACAGTGATGCACAGAGAAAATAATCCAGCGAAGATAAACGTACTCGAAGAGATGGAAATCATGAAAGCAGCTCACAACGACAGCCTGATAAACGAAAACGAACCCAATACATGCAACCCCCTCTACCAGATCTTCAGTGAAACACCAGTTTTGAATCCTGCCGATGATGGGACAAGTCCCGAAAGCGCTACAGTTAAATGATAATTAAGTTGAGGAGAAGGACCTTTCAGGTGAATATTCTATAATTTTATATTAATTTTGAATAAACCTCAACGGAACACATCATGAATCTTATAAAAGTTAAAATGAACAACATTACAGTGCAGTCTCTTTCAGGGCCAATCAATCCAGTCTCTCGCAGAATTGCATCATTACGCTTTCTTTTTCTTCATATTTAAAGTTCATGATGAAAGAAAACTTTATAATGAAATATACTGGAGGATATTGTAATGTATGTTCTCTGAAGTGGGGACCGGTGCTAGCACCAATGACCATTAAAGATGAGCTGCTCTCGCATGTGTTATAATATTGAGAAAAATGGACAACTTTCACTAACATATGAATAAACATTCATAACTGGAAGTTTATCCAATTATTTATTTTACTGGCATTTATTTTGGATATATTTCTCTTATTCTTATTTCATCTTGAAAGGTCCTGATAACCTCAACATTTCATATCAGCAAGTCATTTTGTATCAGTTGTTGAATAGTATGTGCAATATATGTTAATTTGATGTTTTTATTATTTATTTTATACATCTCAATGATGGATAAATCATATTTAAAGAGAAAAATTATACGCTCATCAGTAGAGTATTGGCCTGGAAAGCCAAAGGTCCTGGGTTCATGTCCCAGTCTGAGCATATATTTTTCTCTTCAAATATAATATATGTTTAATGTTCATTTATTGAAAATAATTAAATTTTTCATAATGTGAAGTAAAGTTATGTACATTGCAATGGTAGAAAATGTTTTACAAGTTTGTTTTGAATCTTATCTCATCCATAAAAATCTCATTTTCAATCCTTGTAATGTAAATAACAATTTTTTCCCACTATCTAGCAACATGAACTTATAAAATGGTTATTCTTTTTATTATATACAACTTTCCTCATTAGAAGATTGCCTCAAGGACAAAATTGTTGCTGGCTTACAGTAGAGACCAAATCTAATGCACATTTGTGTACGCTTTTTCCTATTATTATTATTATTATTATTATTATTATTATTATTATTGTTATTATTATTTTATTATTATTATTTATTAAATGGTTATTTGCATATTTTTCAGGATGGTGATACATACATTCATTCTCTTGCTATTCGTGCCACAGGAGTGTGTTGTCTGCTGGACCTGCAATTAGCAAAACAGTACATGATCATGCTCTTCTTTCAGGTAATACTTCACATAACTCTGACTTACGAAACCCATTTATTGAATTCCACGTTCATTAAAGGCTCTTTTCTGACCCATATCCTCAGCCATCTGAATCCAGCTGATTTCTCTGATACTCAGATCCCCAAGATCCAACTGAATATTATCTCCCACTTCTGCCTAGGCCTTCCTGATTGTCTTTTTCCCAAGAAATTTACAACAAAAATAATTATTTCTGCTGTTACCTATTTGTGTTACAAACCTGCCCATCTCAATCCCTAGAATCCATTTTATTCTTAGTTCTTACTAAATGTTCATAATTAAATATGGAAAATAACATTATGATGTTCTTATTCAATGAATGAATGAGTCATTTTTTTATATTACCTCATAGTTTATGTTTTCTTAAACACGGGAACAGCAGTTTTCAAGAGAAACATCCCTCCCATTTTCAACCGACATTATGACTACTGAATTTTCATTGGAATCTCCATCTATAAATTTGCCATCTGGTGTTGATTTGATGAACTTTGAGAACAGGTCCCGTTCATCGGGAATTTCGAAATTCATGGATCTAAATTTGTTCTTCTGAATATATATCTTCTCCCAAACTGTCAATTCTAAAGGTTTTTCCAAATGTTTTAAAAGTTTGGCCGCTCTTTAAATTTTGTGACTCTCCAACAAACTATGTGCTACAATAGCTGATTTTTCAATTTCACCACTTTTAATATTTCTATAAATAAAGTATACATAAGAAAAAGGAAGTATAGATAGGAAAAACAAAAGGGATGTTTTATTTTAGAAAGTAATATTTTGAGGTTCTTTTGATCAAGTTATTTTGAGTCTGTAATATCTTACCTCAATATGGTTGGTTGGTTGGTATCTAATGTCGAGCACTTGATAATAAAATCATTCGCTCTCTTGCACTCCAATATTTAGCAGGAAGGCTGGTCTCTTTTACAAAAGCTGGACAACGGAGGAGATAGTTTCTTTCCATATCTTCATTTAAATTGCAAAAGGGGCATTTAGGTGAATCTGTTATGCCAAGTCTTTTTCCAAGGCTTCATGTTTGTATTGGAGTACAATAAACTAGTTGTAACCGTTTAGTAGTAGGCACCACATGTGGTGGTTACGTCACCCGTAGAGAGAAAGAAGGTATAGGAAGGAAGGAGAAATGAACCCCTAGGCCTCGAATACTCTAATACCATCAGGGTCGAAAGAAACAAGAGATCAGTCAAGGGAGACTGGATAGAAAAGTTGAAAGAGGGAATTGGTATGGGAAGAAGAAGTAATACCAATTCGGTCAAAAAAAGAAAAACTCACCAAGCTGACAAGTGCTTATTGATGAGTAGCCCTTCCCTTTCATTCATCATGCATAAGCATGATTACTAACAGCA
>JASPKZ010002453.1:0-33455 GCA_030220185.1 Diploptera punctata
TATATTTTTTCAATTTGTTTTCAAAATTTTGATATTTTTTTTCAAAATTGTTTATAATTTTTCAAAGTTTACTCTTACTTTTTTTTTAAGTTTAACTATTTTTCAAAATTTATATATGTATTTTTCAAAAATTTATATAGTTTATTAAAAATCTTATATTTTTATTCAAAATTTTGTTGTATTTTTTTCAAATAGTTATATTTTTTTTGCAAAAATTTTTATATTTTATTCAAAGTTTTCATATATTTTGTTTTTAATTTTATATTATTTTTCAATTTGTTTATATATTTTTTAATAAAAACGGTGATATTATTTTTCATAATTTTATGATATATTTCAAACATTCTTATATATTTTTAAAAAAACATGAAACAGGTTACACTAATCTGAACTGCGCTCCTGGAATCCCATTTGTCGCACACATGATTCTTCTAAGTTATGCTATTACATTTGCTTGTTTGATTTTTTCCCTACACAAGCTTTGGTACTATACTATTATGTTGTTTTGTATTGACAAGCAATCCGGGATGGTAAGTTAACTTACCCCGTACTTTCTTTCCTGGGATGACGGGCTGCAAGGGAAAAAAATACATAATAGGGGACAACCGTGTATTTTGGGCCCGCGTGTAACTTGGGCTTTTTTGAAATTTGGATATTTCTAAGGTTATTCACCCCATGAATTTTGTCAAGGTTAGCAAGTATAGTTGGAACTCACCCTCTGAAAGTTGTTTTGTTGTAACAATCAAGATTTGGGATTGAAAGAAGAAAATGTCCTATTGTCTGTTTTTATGTAGTCTTCTCCATTCATGTCTGTTCATCTCTCTTTGGTCCAACATTTTTCCTAAGTACTTTATTCTCAAATACTCATGTAATCTCCTTTTCCTCCTTAAAGTAAGAGTCCATGTTTCACATCCATATATATAACTGGTATATGTTCAGTTAACGTTTCTGAAAGGAGTTGTGATATCAAGAGTCTGAAGGGTATGTTTACATTTCAAAAAAATAATTAATCCCCCTTTACCGATTCACTTGTCCATGTACCCTGTCCCTCACATTCTTCACTTTTGAAACTTGGAATTGAACTACTCACGCGCCATTCTGAAGACCTCTATTGCAATTAGAGTTGTGAATTGATTGGAGTTGATATTGTAAGTCTTATTGCGAGGAGAGTGAGACTTTTCATTTTCTGCCCTTTGCAGTTTTTGTGCTTATTAAAATGTTGAGATTTTTGTGAAAAACAGTCTTCCACAAATGTTCATAAACTTGCATAAGACTCTACTCTACTTGCTCAGTCCATTGGAGGAACCATGGTAACACTTTTAACCGCAATCTGACTGAACTGGGTGCAAAACAAACATTGTGTAAAAAAACAAACTTTAATTTTGAAAAATAATTGATATATATATATATATATATATATATATATATATATCACCTATATACAAACGTGGATGACTTAATAAAATACTTCACAAATATATTATCGATTTGCACCCGATGCCAATTTTAATGTATTTGATTTTGAAAAAAAAAAAAAGAATATTGTTGAAAATATAAACTAAATGTCAAACTTTTTATTTTAGAACTATTGAAAAGGTTTCGAAACATTTTAAAATCTTGTCATTTGATATAGGAAATCCGCTATTTTGGATAAGAAAATAAACTTATCAATTAAAAAAAGATATTTCTTCTTCTTCTTCCTTCCAAGTATTAGGCCAAGGCCTGTTACGATCCTATAGAAAATTTTCCCTCCAGTGTTTTGATCCTTCTGGGAAATTCTCGTATAAGACTTGAAAGCATAATAATAGTCCCTTCGATTGGTTGCTGGCCAAAGGAAGGCAAGACCAGTGATGGGGCTGCCATCTTATAGCCTCTGGTCAGGCTTTTCTGGAGAAGAAAAGAAAATAAAGGAAAGAAGAAATGGAAGAAAGGAAAGACTCCCTAGCCCTCGGATGGCCCTAATAGCGTCAGAGTTGAAAAAAAACAAGTGTAACCAAGAGAGGTTAGATAGTAAAGTTAAAAGAGTGCAAAACACAAGTAAGTGGAAGAAATGTTTTTGCACAGCTTGGGCACCTTGTGGTCGCCATCCACATATCCCCTAGATGAGGACCCCTGAGGGAATTTCTGATATTCAATCCAATAACTATCCAATGGTTACGTATTTTTTTAATTTTTGGATATATGCCTGGACGGGATTTGAACCCGGAATTCTGGATTGGTACTCCAGCGTGCTATCCATTACACCACCGGGCAAATCTAATACAAACATTTATGTTCCTTATATATATATTTTTTTTTCTCCATTATTACGAGATGTAGCAAAAACTCGGTCTTCACTGCCACCTGGTACCTTGCATTGCTCAATTTCAAAATAATTTAATTATAATACATATCAATGAGATTCAAATCAAGGATATTCAAAACAATTCATAAAGAGTTTAATCCACCCTCTATGCAAATATAAAGTTGTCGAAGAAAAATAACTATTTCTGTCAATAATATTGATTGCATATCAATACAAATTATACAAAAAAATAATTTTTTTTGGGATTTTTAAATTTCGGATTCCTTGACTTAACGCCATACATATAGCTTTGCAGAGCACAAGTAAATTTTAATGATTGTATTTTAATGTTTAAATTTTTATCCAGAAATTTCGTCGATGGAATTGTAATCTTGGAAAATTGCAGTTAGGGTTTAAAATTAATATGGGCAGGAAGTTGTCTATTGCTCAAGAAAACACAACTTTAAACAAATTCACGTTTTGGTTGATTTTAAATTAAATTGAACATTTCTTGAAGGAAGTAAATTTATTACACGGAGTCTAATTTCTGTGTACAACTGTCGATTTACAGTTTCTTTTTGTCATCAGACATCGATTTACCTCTGAGAAAATCCATAGGTTGTTCAGACAAATGTAGTAGTACAACCGCCTTCATCCTCCAATTAAATAATTACAAACGACAAATCTACACATGTGATACTGTGATACTTCAAAATGAGAGATTTTTCTGGAATTACAATTATTTATTTATTTAGCCTAGTGAAGTTAAGGTCTAGTTGCCTTCTCTTCCACTCACCAGGACAAATACTCCGTATATGTTATATTACAATATAGCAACATAGCATTCACAACTAACTCTAATATTAAATACTAAATGAAGATTTGATCAATAAGATAATATCTATAAGATTAAGATCGATAATACATTAATGTTATTGATAATTAAATTAAAACTTAAAGCTAATGAGAAAATATGTACAAGCAAGGTAAATTAAATTGTTTGGTAGACTGTCCTTATCCAGTGTACATAAAAAAAAGAAAAATGATGAGATATAGAAAACTAATTTGTTGGTTGTGCAATAATATTAAAACAAATGAAAATATCTGTTAATCTTAATACTATTTTCAATAAAATAAATTAACTCTTAAAAGAACGAGGTGTATAAGTTAGTTTGTTATTAAATAACTCTTTAGTTTGTTTTTGAACAATGCTATAGTTTGACAGTCTCTGACTTAAGGCGGAAGGGAATTCTATGTTCTGGCAAGTAAAACTGTAAGAGATAGTAAATAATACACAAGTGTGATGAGGAAGGATCTAAAAGACAATGTGCTGATGGGATCGAATATCTAAATTATGTGTGTCAGAGAGTCTAATAAAGCGGCCTGGTAGATAGTTAGGTGATGATGTGTGAAATATTTTATAAAGAAGGGATAGGGAATGGACAGTCCTACGATCTCTTAGGCGAAGCCATGATAATTTTTCCAGGGACGGTGTAACATGGTTAAATTTGGAGAAGTAAATAAAAAACCATTATTCTACATAAAGCAATATTGTTTGGCTTAAAAATGGTTAACGTTTAGTTAAGATATATGACAAACATAAAATTAACAACATTTTCACAACGCTGTGTCCAAGTCTTATAGCTGAGAGAAAAAAAAATGTCCAAGATGAGTGTCTGCACAAAGAATCAGCGAAACTTGAATGTAAACAATGCACTTAATCTGTACCAATATGATATGACATGATATTTTTTAAACATATGCCAGATTCTCAAATATATTATAAATTACAATATAAATTTACTTTTATAATGTTTTGTAGTGAAATAGTACCTGATGGTTCCATGGCATCTGAGGACTTGCAGTTGTGCCGTGCATTCAATTCTGCCTGAAATACAGTTACATAATATAATAAGAATATTGTAATCTAATTCATGATATTGGAATTAGAAAAATGAGCATTTATAAGTACTTACCTACTAACAGTTGCTCTAGTTCCACGGCACATCAGGGATCCCGATATTTAATCCCCTTGGGAATCAGGGTAACCTATTTATACTCCAGACATTACTCTACAAACCGTGACACGTGATCAAAAAGTCAAGAAAAATAAGATGGACAACACAGAATGCGGTGTTTTTTATTATAGCTGCTACTGTGTTGCCTGTCAGCTTCAGGAGAAACTGAGGAGGGGATGAAGAATGAGTCTGTTAACCCCAAAATTAATTTAATGTGAATTGGCAAGGCAACAGTAAGTTAATATGTTTGCAACAGTGTTTGAATCATTGGCCCCATGGCTGATGATAGGCAGCTATACAAGGCTCCGATGCTGTTGAATCTGTGTTGCCTAATAAGGTATATGTTTGTACAATTATATGACACCGTGTTACCTAACAAGGTATATACTTGTACAATTATGACACCGTGATACCTAATAAGGTATATGTTTGTATAATTATATGACTCCGTGTTACCTAACAAGGTATATGTTTGTACAATTATATGACACCGTGATACCTAATATGGTATATGTTTGTACAATTAGATGACACCATGATACCAAATAAGGTATATGTTTGTACAATTATATGTCACCGTGATACCTAATAAGGTATATGCTTGTACAATTATATGACTCCGTGATACCTAATAAGGTATATGTTTGTACAATTATATGACACCGTGATACCTAATAAGGTATATATTTGTACAATTATATGACACCGTGTTACCTAACAAGGTATATATTTGTACAATTATGACACCGTGATACCTAATAAGGTATATGTTTGTATAATTATATGACTCCGTGTTACCTAACAAGGTATATGTTTGTACAATTATATGACACCGTGATACCTAATATGGTATATGTTTGTACAATTAGATGACACCATGATACCAAATAAGGTATATGTTTGTACAATTATATGTCACCGTGATACCTAATCAGGTATATGCTTGTACAATTATATGCACTCCGTGATACCTAAAAGGTATATGTTTGTACAAATATATGACACCGTGATAGGTATATATTTGTACAATTATATGACACCGTGTTACCTAACAAGGTATATACTTGTACAATTATGACACCGTGATACCTAATAAGGTATATGTTTGTACAATTATATGACACCGTGTTACCTAACAAGGTATATACTTGTACAATTATGACACCGTGATACCTAATAAGGTATATGTTTGTATAATTATATGACTCCGTGTTACCTAACAAGGTATATGTTTGTACAATTATATGACACCATGATACCTAATATGGTATATGTTTGTACAATTAGATGACACCATGATACCAAATAAGGTATATGTTTGTACAATTATATGTCACCGTGATACCTAATAAGGTAGATGCTTGTCAATTATATGACCGTGATACCTAATAGGTAATGTTTTGTACAATTATAGACAACCGTGATACCTAATAAGGTATATATTTGTACAATTATATGACACCATGATACCTAATAAGGTATATGTTTGTACAATTATATGACACCATGATACCTAATATGGTATATGTTTGTACAATTATATGACACTGTGATACCAAATAAGGTATATGTTTGTACAATTATATGACACTGTGATACCAAATAAGGTATACGTTTGTACAATTATATGACACTGTGATACCAAATAATATGATAGTTTGTACAATTATATTACACCCATGATACCTAATAAAGGTATATGTTTTGTACATTATATGACACTGTGATACCAAATAACGTATATGTTTGTACAATTATATGACACCATGATACCTAATAAGGTGTAATGTTTGTACAATTATATGACACTGTTATACCAAATAGGTATATGTTTGGTACATTTATAACACCATGATACCTAATAGGTAATGTTTGTACAATTATATGACACTGTGATACCAAATAAGGTAATATGTTGGTACAATTATATGACAACGTGATACCAATAAGGTATATATTTGGACATTATATGACACCATGATACCTAATAAGGTATATGTGTTATACAATTATATGACATCGACACCAAATAACGTATATGTTTGTACAATTATATGCACCGTAATACCTAATAAGGTGTATGTTTGTACAATTATATGAACACTGTTATACCAAATAAGGTATAGTTTGTACAATTATATGACACCATGATACCTAATAAGGTATATGTTTTTACAATTATATGAACTGTGATACCAATAAGGTATATGTTTGTACAATATATGACACCGTGATACCTAATAAGGGTATATATTTGTACAATTAATATGACACATGATACCTAATAAGGTATATGTTTGTACAATTATACTGATTATATTAATCTTTGCTATATCGTTCATGTTTTTATGTTCTTTGGTATGTGGTACTATTCGCATCTGTCTGTCGCCACACCAAAGCACATACGTTTTAATGAGCAAGAATCTTAGAGAAAAAGAATAAGTTAAGGAGGAACTGCCTTTCCGACCCTCTAGTACAGACACTTTCGGGGCAATTCTGTCCATGACATCGATTTTAGGTACAAAACCTAAAAATCGAACCCAAAAATGTTCTATTTACGGAGAACATGATACCTAATATGGTATATGTTTGTACAATTATATGACCAACTGTGATACCAAATAAGGTATATGTTTGTACAATTATATGACACTGTGATACCAAATAAGGTATATGTTTGTACAATTATATGACACTGTGATACGTAATAATTTATATGCTTCTACAATTATATGACTCTGTGATACCTAATAAGGAATATGTTTGTATAATTATATTTATTTCCGTGGACCGGAGTTTAATTTGTATTTGATGATATAGATTATTAATAAATGATTAATATTTGAGTGGTAATGTGTAGTTAGGACACTTCTTCAAGTCAAAATAGCGACGAAGAGTAGCTAATCAAATGAGCCTCGGATGAGTGAATGGAGGGCAATGATCCCATATAAAGTCTGTCCTAGGTTCTAAGTAGAATTGAGGGACTTAGAAAAATTTTGTTAGATTTGGACTCGTAAAATTTTTATTGATGTGCTGTATGAGGTCCACCGTTTGAAGCTTGCATGCTGATGTGGTAAAAAGGCTGCAGCTGTCGTTCCGAAGTAGAAATGAAATCTTCCAATCTTCTTTCCTTTTCCTGGCTATTGGTGGATTAATGAGGAATTTGACTCTACTGGTGAAACTAAGTGGGGTTACTCCAGTATTTATCTTAACGCTAAGAAACACCAGACATTTAGCAGAGTAGTTCAATAATTAATAGAGATTTATTTTCTTAAATAATTATTTAATTTTGTTTTATCGGTGTCCATTAGGAATTTTTGAAAGTTTAATTTTAACATTCGAGGGAATTATAATTTTGGAAAAGTTATCCCTCGTTTTAGTTTTGATTTTGGAATATTTATAGGGTAAATATATGAGAGAATCTAGTGGAACTAAGGGGGACTATTCCGGAAATTTCTTAAACGTTAAAGAAACACTAGAAACCGTTGCAGAGTAGTTCATGTTTAATTTAGATTAATTGTTTTAATAATTAATTAATGTTGTTTTTTATCGAGTGTCGAATAAGAATTTTTAAGTTAATTTAATATTTAAGGGAATTACAAATCTGGAAAAGTTATCCCTCATTTTGTTTTGATTTCAGAACACTTATAGGGTAAATCGTGAGTTTATTGTTAGAAACTAAGGGGGACTACTCCGGAAATTACCTTAGTGCTAAGGAAACCATCAGAAAACCGTTGTAGGTCATCAATAATTTATTTAGTTTTAATTTAGTAAATAATTAATTAATGATTATATCGAACGTCATAGGAATTTTGAAAATTAATTTTAAAATATGATGAATTATAAAATTGGAAAAGTTATCCCTCATTTTTGTTTGTATTTTGAATATTTAAGGGTAAATATAGGAATTTACTGGTGGAACTAAGGGGGGATTACTTCAGTATTCACCTTGGAGCTAAGGAAAACTACCAGAACCTTAGCAGAGTAGTTCATAATTAATAGTTAGTTAAAATTTTATAATAATTAATTTTACTTGTTTTGGAAGATTTATAGGGTAAATATGTGGTTTACTGGTGGAACGAAGGGGACTTCTCCAGAATTTACCTTCGCACTAAGGAAACCACAAATCTTAGCAGTTTGTTCAATAATTAATTAAGTTTAATTTTTTTAAATGATTAATTAATGTTGTCTTATCGGGTGTTGAATAGGAATATTGAAAGTTAATTTTAACATTTGAGGGAAATATAAATTTCAAAAAGTTATCTCTCGTTTTAGATTAGAATTTGGAATATTTATAGGGTACATTTGGAATTTACTGGTGGAACTGAGAGTGACTACGCCGGCATGTACATTAGCGCTTAAAGAACCTGCCAGATTTTTTGCAGAGTAGTTAAAAAAATAATTTAGTTTATCTTTAAAATAATCAATTATTATTATAGAGTGATGATAGGAATTTTGAAAATTAAATTAATAATTGTGGGAATTATACATTTGCTAAATTTATCCCTCGATTTAGTTTGGATTTGCAACATTTATAGGGTAAAAATCTGAGTTTTACTGATGGAACTAAGGGGCACTACTCAGGTATTACCTTAGCGCTTAGGAAACCACTACTCTTTGTTGAGTAGTTCAATAATCAATTTAGTTTAATTTATTGAAACAAGTAATTAATGTTCATTCATAAAGTGTCGATAGGAATTTTGAAAATAATTTTAATGTTTGAGGAATTCAAATTTTCAAAAGTTATTCCTCATTTTAGTTTTGAATTGGGATAATTATAGCGTAAATATGTGAGTTTACTGGTGGAACTAATGGGGTCTACATCGTTATTTACCTTAGCTCTAAGGAAACCACCAGAAACCTTAGCAGAGTAGACCAATAATTAATTTAGTTTAATTTTTAAAATAATTAATTGATGTTTTTCTCGAATGTCGAATAGGAATTTTAAAGTTATTTTTAACATTTAACGGAATTAAAAATTTGGAAAAGTTATGTCTCGTTTTAATTTTGAATTTGGAACATTTATAGCGTAAATACGTGAGTTTCCTGCTGGACTTAGAGTGACTTCTCCGGAATTTACTTTAGGGCAAAGGATACCACCAGAAACCTTAGCAAATAAATTCAGCGATTAATTTTGATTTTTTTAAATAATTAATCAATCTTGTTTTATCGAATGTTGAATAGGAAATTTGAAATTAATTTTAACATTTCAGAGAATTATAAATTTGGAAAAGTAATTCCTTGTTTTAGTTTTGGTTGTGGAATATTTATAGGGTAATTATGGCATTTTACTGGTGTTTTTAAGCGGGACCACTCCGGAATTTACCTTGATGCTAAGGAAACCACCAGACACCTTAGCAGAGTATTTCAATAATTTAATTTAGTTTATTTCTTAAATAATTAATTAATTTTGTTTTATAGAGTATTGATAGGAATTTTCAAAATTACTTTTAATATATGAGGGAATTATAAATTTGTAAAATTCATCCATCGTTTTAGTTTTGAATTTGTGATATGTATAGATTTCATATGTGAATTTACTGCTGGAACTAAGGGGGACTACTCCGGTATTTACCTTAGCGCTAAGGTAACCACCAGGAAAAATAGCATACTAGTTCAATAATTATTTTGTTTATTTTTTAATAAGTAATTAATGTTGTTTTATCAATAGTCAAATAAGAATTTTGAAAGTTAATTTTAATACTCGAGGGAATTATAAATTTTGAAAAGTTATTCCTCTTTTTGTTTTGATTTTGGAATATTTATAGGGTAAATATGTGAGATAATCTAGTGGAACTACTCCGGAAAGTTCTTTAGCGCTAAACAAACCTTTGAAGAATAGTTCAATACTTAATTTAGATTAATTTTTTATGAATGATTAATGTTGTTTTATCTAGTATCGAATAGGAATTTTAAAGTTAATTTTACATATAAGGGAATTATAATTAGGAAAAATATCGTTCGTTTTACTTTCGAATGTAGAATATTATAAGGTAAATATGTGTGTTTACTGCTAGAGGTTAGGGGACTTCTCCGGAATATACCTTACCGCTAAGGAAAGCACCATAAACATTAGAAGAGTAATTCAATAATTAATTATGTTTAATGTTTTAAAGTAATCAATATATGCATTTTATCAAGTGTCGAATAGAAACATAATTTCAATATTTGAAAGAATTATAAATCTGGAAAAGTTATCCCTTATTTTAGTTTGAATGTGGAATATTTATAGGGTAAATATGTGTGTTTTACTGCTAGAGGTAAGGGGACTTCTCCGGAATATACCTTACCGCTAAGGAAAGCACCATAAACATTAGAAGAGTAATTCAATAATTAATTATGTTTAATGTTTTAAAGTAATCAATATATGTGTTTTATCGAGTGTCGAATAGAAACATAATTTTAATATTTGAAAGAATTATAAATCTGGAAAAGTTATCCCTTATTTTAGTTTTGAGTGTGGAATATTTATAGGGTAAATACGGGAATGTGCTGGTGGATGTAGGGTGACTATTCCGGAATTTTCCTCAGCGCTAAGGAAACCAACCTTAGGAGATTATTTTAATAATGATTTTAGTTTATTTTTTTAAGCATTTAATTAATTCATCTTATAGTGTGTTGATAGAAATTTTTGAAAATTAATTTTAATATTTGAGGGAATTATAAATGTGCAAATTATCCCCAGTTTTAATTTTTAGTTTGTGGTATATTTATAGGGTAAATATGTGAGTTTATTGCTGGAACTATGGGGGAATATTCCGGTTTATACCTTAGCACTAAGGTAATCACCTGGAAATTACTTATTGTAGTATAATAATTAATTTGTTAAATTTTTTAGAATAATTAATTAATTATGTTTTATTGAGTGTCGAACAGGAATTTAGAAAGCTAATTTTAACATTTCAGAGAATTATAAATTGGAAAACGTATGCCTCGTTTTAGTATAGATTTTGGAATATTTGTACGGTAAATATGTGAGTTAACTAGTGGAAGCAAGAGGGACTACTCCGGAAACTACTTTAGCACTAAAGAAAACACCAGAAACCTTTGCAGAGTACGTAGTTTAATTTATCAGAATAAATCAATCATTTTCTTTATCGGGTGCCGATAGGTATTTTTAAAATCAATTTTATTATTTGAGGGATTATAAATTTGGAAAGTTATCCCACATTTAATTTTGGACGTTTATAAGTTAAATATTTGAGTTTTACTGGTGGAGCTAAGGGAACTACTCCAGTGTTTACATTATCACTAGGGAAAACACCAAAAAATAGCAGTGTTCAATAATTGAATTATTTTAACTATCTTAAATAATTGATTAATATTATTTTATCGAGTGTCAAATAAGAATCTTGAAAATTAATTTTAAGATTTGAGAGAATTATACATTTGGAAACGTTATCCCTTTCTTTAGTTAAGAATGTGGAATATTTATAGGACACAAATATGTGCATTTACTGGCGGAACTAAGGGGGACTACTCTGGAATTTATATAGCACTAAAGGAATCACTAGAAATCTTTGCAGAATAGTTAAAAAAAATATTTAGTGTAATCAGTTTAAAATAATTAATTAATTTTGTTTTATCGAGTGTCGACAGGAATTTTGAAAATTCATTTTAACATTTGAAGGAATTATAAATTTGGAAAAGTTATCCCTCGTTTTAGTAATGAATGTGGAATATTGATAGGGAAAATATGTGAGTTTACTGGTAGAACTACGGGGGACTACTCTGGAATTTATATAGCACTAAAGATATCACCAAAAACCTTTGCAGAATAGTTAAAAAACGTATTTAGTTTCATTTAATAAAATAATTAATTAGTGCTGTTTTAACGAGTGTCGATAGGAATTTTGAAAATTAATTTTAACATTTGAGGGTATTATAAATTTGGAAAGATTTTATTTTTGATTTTGGAATATTCATAGGGTATATATATTAGTTTACTGGTGGAGCTTAGTGGACTACTCCGATATTTACCTTAGCGCTAAGGAAGCCTCCAGAAATCTGAGCAGAGTAGTTAAATAATTAATTTACTTTAATTCTCTTAAACAATTAATTAATTTTGTTCTATCGAGTGACAAATATGGATTTTGAATGATAATTTTAACAATTGTTGAATTTTTTTAAAGTTATCCCTCATTTTAGTTTTAATATTGGAATATTTATTGGGTGAATATGTGAGTTTTTTGGTGGAACTAAGAGGTACAACTGTGTATTTAGACCTACATTAGATGTAAAGAAACCACCAGAAACTTTAGCAGAGTAGATCAATGATTATTTAGATTACTTTTTTAAATAATTAATTTTCTTTTATGGAGTGTCAAATAGGAACTTTGAAAATTAATTTTAATATTTGAGGGAATTATAAATTTGGAAAATTGTGCTTCATTTTAATTTTGAATTTGGAATATTATAGAGTAAATATGTGAGTTTACTGGTGGAACTAACGGGGACTACACCGGTATTTACCTTAGTGCTAAGGAAACCACCAGAAATCTTTGCAGAGTAATTAATTCATTAATTTAGTTTAATTTCCATAAATAATTAATTAATTTTTGTCGTGTGTTGAATAGGAATTTCGAAAATTAATTTTAATATTTCAGGGAATTATGAATTTTGTAAAGTTATTTTAACCCTCATCGTACAACTGCTGGACATTCTGTGGCACCTGCAGGTTCACTCTTTCACAGCCTGTAAAATAAGAAAGACATCTTGTTGGCCCAACGCTCAAATATCCATAATTATGTTTCCTCTCAATAACCTGCTGTCATAGTTATGCACCGAAGCTTTGAATGCATCATGTCCAGAAAATTGCAGTAACCTGCATTTGAGTCATGTCAGTCGAAATTGGTCTTTCTAAGTTCATTTCATATTTGTAAACAACAAAAAACCTTCTCGAAGTTCAATAGAAAACATATATTAAACATATATTATAAAACATACTACTCTAGCAAGACTCTCTGGACGAAACGTTATGGAACTGTTATGAAACAAGGATTGTCATGTATCTTAACTTTCAACTTTATCCAATTTTACGCCAAAAAATGTCTGATTATGTGTAATGATGACTTTCGTTGTTTGTATTTGCGTCATATTGCATTTGCAGAAAACCTCTCGTTTTGCAGTATCACAAGTACAGCGGATGTGTCATCAAAGCGAGGACAAATGTGCTGTACTACATATGCATGACGAACCTCTTCAAGGATAAACAATGCCAGGTGACAGAAAACTAGCGGAAATTAGTTACTCTACAAACAAATTAATCCCTATGCAATATGTTTTCTTTCTTCAAGAAATTTTCAATTGAATACAGATACAACTTGCATGCGACTTTTTTTTAATTTGTGTTTTCTTGAGCAATGTTATAACATATAATTATATTATATAATACTTAAATATATATAAATTTGACGATTTTATTATTAATTTAACACTTCTCATTGAAGGATAAATTATATTTGAAGAGAAAAATTTTCGCCTAGACCGGGACTCGAACCCGGGACCCTTGGCTTTCCGGGCCAAGTGCTCTACCAACTGAGCTACCGAGGCAAGTTACGATCTAGACGCAACGTACATAAGAGAAAAATTTGCGTCTAGATCGTAACTTGCCTCGGTAGCTCAGTTGGTAGAGCACTTGGCCCGGAAAGCCAAGGGTCCCGGGTTCGAGTCCCGGTCTAGGCGAAAATTTTTCTCTTCAAATATATATAAATTTACCTGTTTATGCTGCTACAGTTTACACAATGAATTTATAATTGTGTAATTAAATTACCTGTTTGATTGTGTCCATCCAGACTACAACCTTCTTATTAAAATATTCTTACCGGAAACGTTCCTCTATATTTTCACCTCCTCATACCGTTTAGTTTACTTCCTCATACTCTTGGGGTTACTTGAATGACTTCATTGTAAAATTGTTCTCAGTCTCATCACCTTCAAATTCTCTTAGGTTTTCTTCGTCGATTCATATTAATTTTGTAACATGGTTTCATAAAAATAAAATGTTTAATTGATCATTAAACTAATATGAACATTTCCACTTTCGTTGGGTAATTATATAATTTCTCCTTCTTATATAGGCAACATATCAACTTATGAAATTATAGAAATTTTTTAAAAGTGGCAGAATTCATATGTCCTAGAATAGAGAGGATCGAGACAAGACAAGATAAGTGTTGGAACAGCAGTGCTCCCTTTTATGTACCCTAATACATTGTCCCCTGGCCTGTCGAGTTTGCACTCTTTCTGGAATCAAGGAGTTGGGCCCGGGGCTTATCTCTCCCGGCTGCTTTAGGGACTTAAGTGTCCTCTTCAGCCTATTGATGATCGAAGTGCGAAATAAATTATTTATAGGACCAAATCAGGAACTTGTCATCCCATTTTTTAAAATTGTTAAATTAAAATAACATAAAAAATAATAATTTTTCAACTTATATTAAATAGGTGCGGAACATGGTCTTTTGCTTTAAAATGAAAGGAAAACTTGTAGGTACTTAAGAAACATTGTCATTTACTTTGAGATAAAAGGGGAAAGAAAGTGAGTATTTAAGAATAATGTGCTTAGAAATAACTTTGGCTGAAAGAGAGACATCAGACAGGCGAGTGTAACAGTGAATTCCATGAACTTGGAAGTAATACCGATGCAATAAGAAAAGTAAAGTATTATAGACTTGATGAAGAAGGGTAGTGCCACATATTACAAAATATAGATAGACCTGAAATTTCTTGTAGGAAAAACAAAGGGGAAATAATCCAATAGATATTCCAAGAATTTGGGTAGGAGAATAAGATTAACCATGATTTGAAGGAAGTACGAGTAAATTATATAGGAACTGATTGGAAAATATTATATCAGGATAGGGGTGTATGGAAAGTTTGTGTCTGCGTTGTCATGAACTTTTGGGTTCGATAGTGCCAGTGCAAAATAACACTATTGAATGATTTATTTACATGTTGTCTTTTCCATGTAGAATTTTCACAAGTGGACGTGGATGGATTAAATTTAGTTAAATTGGTTATAAATTGGACAAACGGTGGTGAACATATTTTGTTTCTGTAGTACCGAGCCATGGCCTTTAGAATAGAAATGTAATCGTCAGTTTTAAGATGAGAATGAACATGAAAAAATGTGAAAATTTGTTTTTTGTGCGAACTTTGACCTTGAATAACGTTTTTTGCAGATGTGGTATCGATGGGGACTTTTCACATTTCACTTATAATGGTGTTCCCAACATTCGTACCAATTTTCAACTCTCTACTAATTTTGTAAATTGAAATGTCTATTTTGACCGAACTATTCTGACATATTTCAGTAGAAACACGTTTGCTGCATACAAAATTATTCTTTCTCTCAAAAGGCAAAGATGAACTCTGGATAATTTAGGAACAAAATCTAATGATATACTCTAAATATAATATTATAAAAGAGAATAAACATTTAACTGAATTTTAAGAACTTAATAGTGTATTTAACTTTTTTCAATGTATCCAGCTGTGTTTGTATAATAAAGTTGTCTGCCTCCATTCCTTAAATATACTTTTTATGCGATGTTTTCAGAGTACAATTTTATAATTGCAGTGACATAAGTAGATCATACTGCATAAATGTGTAGTATTACTAAACAGGGTCTAATTTACTAAAATTTGACCCTAATTTAGTTACATTAAACTACAAATTTTAGGGTCGTATGCTAGTCTCTACTCAAATTACTTCCAATCACTGGGGAGCTGACTCACCGTGAGCAAGTGCAAAGATCGAATTACCTACCCACAAACTGGTCATGCATGAAAGTCGTCGTGTTCGTAACATTGGCAAGAAATTACCCAGAATTCTCAGCGATAAAACCACTTCCGTTATTTTCACCTGCTATAGAGGAACGTATTTACGCTTGCGTCCCGCAAATAATACCGTATACAACGACGTCTGCGTCGCGCAATATTACGCCTCTTCTCCGCGTATACCGAAAATATGATCGAAGTCTTCAAGGTCCGACATCTTGGATAAAGCGGCAAGGTTTCAAACTACATCGGTTACCATCGGTTCCCTTCGGGATTCTCACGATAAGTTTCTATCTTAAGCTATGATCTTAAGTTACCTCGTCAGGTTGCTTACGAATTATTATCGCATGAATAGATTTCTGAGTAAGCAAAATCGTATTAGGATAAAACTTTCTCAGCAGAGAACGCCTTTTACGGTCTAATGCGTTCAAAAATTCGACCCTAGTGTCTAAAATCCAAAGTCTAAGTATATGGTTAACTTCCATTTCTAATCCAACAAATTGGGAATCTGTTGTGAATGGGTATCCACATACATAGTAAAATCATATGGTGATTATTATATACTTATCAACCAATGATATTATAATATAGAATTTTTGTATATTTTATTAACTGTCCTATAAAGTTCTTAGGAAAATGTTCGGATTAAAGAGAGATGAACGGACAGGTGAGTAGAGAATACTACATAAACATAGAGCTGCATGACTTCTATAAGAAACCATATGTAATAAGAAGAGTTAAGTCTGTATACTGCGATGGGCAGAACATTTGGAACGAAAGAGAAGCATGGAAACTCCCAGGAGAACCAGAGGCAAGCGCCCAGTAGGCAGGTCAATAATGGGGTGCTAGAATAACATTAACCATAATTTCAGGGAGGTAAATTACACAGGGGAAGATTGGAAAATATTAGCTCTTGATATGGATTTATGGAGAGCTTATTTTCGGGTGGCCATAAACCTACGGTTCGATTGTATCAGTGAATTAGTTATCAGGTTGTTTTGTCTCAAGTTTCCAACAAGTGTCGCACATTTTAAAATATCTTATGCACGGATATTTTCACGCATTATTTTTTTTAATATTAGCTCTCACTTAAAACATATTTTAAACATTTTCTAAATAATTCTCCACTATATTTTAAATGAATATTTAACTATATGTATCATAAGGTCTGGCAGACAACATACACTTCAGAGTTTCAGAACCTGAGAACTTACTAATTACACTACCTATTGTTAGGCGTGCATTACATTCAATTCTATTTCATACTTTTACAGGTTAGAGTACTTAAATTGCATTAGGTTATTTTAGGCCTAAAATCTTATATATAAAAATTAATATTTGTTTGTTTGTTCGTACTTTATGCGCAGCCGATTGATCCGATTGTGATGGAGTTTTTTGCAAAATGTTCAGGAGATTCCCGGGATGAACATAGGCTATAAGAGAGTTGTGATACTCAACTCCTACACCCTTACAAATCGCCCTTTGTAGTGGAAAACGTGAAAAAAGTAGCTCTTGGGATGCTTAAATAGCTTACGCTGCCTAAACCATAAAAAATACACAAAATTAATGTACACAGAATTGAATATCTCAAAAAGCTCTACAAAAAAGTCCGCGACAGCATATGTTTATCTCTTATGGATAACTCACAAAAACCATTTTTGTTTTTCATTGATACCAAGAGTCCCTTATCTCTTATGGATAACTCACAATAACCATTTTTGTATTTCATTGATACCAAGAGTCTCGCGCCATAGCCGAGTGGTTAAGGCAAGAAGTCCTGGCGCAGAACTATGGGACTTACGCTGGTTCGAGTCTCTATGGGGGAAGAAATTTTTCTCATAGAATTTCGGCCAGTATGGGACCGGTGCACAGTGGGTCAGAAATGAAATCTAGCGGGGGGGAGCTGTTTTGACTCACTCTCATCAATTTATCTTTTTTTCACTCTAATATAATTGTTATATGACGGTTCTTAACTTATCTGCAAAGGAGGGTACAATTTAGAAGTGGAGGTTTACTTGAAATCCGAAATTAAAAACTCCTGTATATCGACTGGACCGATTTGGATGATTTTTTTTTTTTCTGTGTGTTTGAGTGGGTCCCTGGATGGTTTAGATTCACAATTGGACTTGGTAGGTGGCACGGCGATCGGGTTATAGGATTTTTTTTATGTCAGATGCGTAGTCACCTGCATTATCGTTATGTTCTGACTTAACTATGTGACGTCATCATTCACACTTCTTGAGCCACAACAGAAGGCTGTAAGAGGTTTTCTTGCAAACTTATTTAATAATATCTAATTATGTCCTAATTGCTGAATTTTATTGTAAAAAAGTAACATATTTTTATCGTCCGCCCATGACTTGAGAATTAAACGTTCGGGCAAGACAACATCTGCCGGGTACGCTAGTAGCCTACTTTATATTAAATTATACAAACATCTTTATGTATGTTGGCAGCATTGCGTAATTAAAAATTGTATCCACATGCATATGCTGGCGCGTGGTGTCTGTTTCGGATTTAGAAACATTTTCGTGATGCTTGTTGCAAACTTTATCCGTTGCTTTTATTTATATTTTCACCTATTTTGAATCAGATATTCCATTAGGTTTGTATTACGTTATGAATCTGTATTTTTTAATTGATCATATAATTTCACTCAGAAATATCAGAACAACAAACATCTACTTGCATCATTTGAAATTTTCTTTTCCTTTTCATCTCTCTTTCTTATTTATCTACTCAGTTCTCTAACGTACCTGCACAGTGATTCTACATCCATATTCTATAACTACACACTAACTCGGTTTTATCATTTACATGGAACTAACTTACCTTATATTTAGCGAAATTTGAAAAACTAACTTTTTAATTCACAACACCATTACCTCAGTCATGTATTCATTTATGATTTAAAACGAACGATTGTAGTCACTTTATATGTTTCTGGTAAGCATTTTGAAGGTATTTCGTTTCGTATTATCTCGATTATTGCTGAAATTCAAAGAACACATAATTATAATAATGTTTGCAGCAAGACATATTTCGAAATATAGGAACAGATTAGACTTATTCATATCGTAACCACGCAACCACACGCAGTCCTGATGGCATTGTTGATCACCCCCCTCTTCCTAACCGAATCCATGTATTCCAAACCGTTTTAACCGTATCTATCTTTGGTTTCAGCAATGGAACATAAAGATAAATACGGTAAAAACCCAGGCGATCCTTTTCACTAAATCAACCAGACGATCACCCATCCAACTAACCATGGGAACTCAAAATCTCCGCTTAGAACCTTCATGACCATCTGGGCCTCAAGCTTACATTCAAAATTCACATTCGACATCTACAATATAAAACAAACGCAGCAATTGCAATTGCACCCATTTTTCAGGTCGAACACATTATCACGTATGATCAAACTTTTACTGCATATAAAAGCGTGATCCGCAGCATGCTACTGTACGGATGTGAGGCCTGGATAATCCTCGCAAAACAGCATAAACAACGAGTACAAATTATACAGAACAAGTCGAGGATGACAGACCTACACAACGTAGCGCAGCTCCCCCATATTGATGCCATGCTAACTGAAAATGTAAGCAAAATGTATAAAATTGCATACAAATGTTATGGTACGCACGATGGGACGCTTGCCTCAGCGGCGCGCTGTCCATAGAAACGTATTCGCCCGTCTTACCCTCATTAAAACCAGCCAGAGATTTGGCGATGTGCTCTCGCCTGGAGTAGCGTGGCTCATTCCGCACTGCTGGATTTCCGACTCTCGGCTTGAAGGCAGTGTGGTTTCTGATGCCCTGCTCCAGCTCATCACATCTCAATCTCTGTCCATTATTCATCACCTTCGGCACGCAAACAGTAGCGCCGCCAAATAGGTTCAAGGTTAAGTGAACTTAACCCCATAATGATGGTCACTATCGACTTAGCTGCAAAAGAGCCCTAGCCGCCTCTAATATACGCAGCTCACTGGGCGAAGCTAGACTTCGCCTTATTCAGTCAGTCTACCATCCCCTCTGATAGTCTGGTTTCTGACGCCCCACTTTGGTAAGTGGAACACCTCATCTCTACCCAATACTACTTCAACACATAGGCAAAATATCAACGTCTTAACAATGGAGCTGAACTAGTGAGTGAACCCTATATTGATAAACACTAGGGAAATTGGCTGCCATGAGGCCAATGTAGCTCCAGAGCAACACCCTGGACGATGCAAAGTCATTGTCATCACTCTGCAGCAGCAGTAGCTCTACCACCCATCTACTTTTACCCGGTTATCTCCTAACCTAAAAAGGCAATAGGCCTTAACCCGTCTGCCTCAGGCTCGGCCGCTATCCAACGGTCTTTAACAGGGCACCTCCATACCTGTTTTCCACTTCATTTAACTTAAAATAGAATCCGTCAACATGAAGAGTTTTTCTGCAGCCGCTAGGGCTAAACTCAACGGGACACATATCCCAGGAAACATCCCTATCTCGAGGCGCACGCGTCAAGCTCTCAGGGAAGAAAATTCAACGATCCTAAAACCGGTAGCACCGGCTGCTGGTAAAGTCGAGTCCCATCTTATCGTCTCCTTGCCTCCGGAAACTTCACCATTCAAGGATGGAGGGGAGTCTGGAGTCTCGAAGTCGAAGGGATCGCATCCCCCTCAACCGAAGCCCTCTTCCCTGTTGGTACGTCGAGAATTTATCGCCCTATTGGCAGCTGCGAACAGGGATTTCGCAAAAATCGATACTCACGCATTCATTTGCGAAAAAAACGGGGCTCGGAACAAGGGTTAGGCTGAGTTCAATCACAGCCTATAAAAAGTACCAAGAGCTGGTGCAGCAGCGTAAAATCCCCTATTGCGAGGGAGAAAGAAAAAAGACGGGTTGCTACATGTAAATTCGTCGTGAAGGGTATCGACTCCTGCGTGGATCCTGCTGAAATCCAGGATCACCTTAAGGACCTTGGGTTCGGGGTCTTGAAGGTAGTCAATATGAATTCCAGCAAGACTAAGAAACCATTGCCTATGTTTGCGGTCATCCTGGCGGAGGGGCCCAATGTCAGTGAGTTGGTAAACTTGCGCCGTTCTTTACCATTATGACATAAGGCGTCTAACAGCCACAAATCGTCCTGAGAGACAGCAAAAGGTAGTTCAAGTCAGTCCTGAGGCAGTTCCAATAGAGCTTGCTCCTGCTGCCTCACCAAATAGCTCAGGTCTAATAGAGCTTAATGCTTTACAGTCTGAGACTTCCCCTAAACTAGTTGCTGCCACAGCCACTAGGAACAAGAAAAAACGTACCGGGCCAAGGAAGACCCGGGAAATAAAGGCCTTGCAAATCAAGGACCTATGAGCGCCTAAAACAACACATAAAAAACTTAAACACGCTTCTACTAGCACTCAGAAATACCGTAACGGCCAAGGAAGACACTCGCGGGAAATAAAGGCCTTGCCAAATCAAGGACCTATGAGCGCCCTAAAACAACACAATATAAAAAACTAAACACGCTTCTACTAGCACTCAGAATAACGTAACCGGGCCAAGGAAGACCCGGGGAAATAAAGGCCTTGCAAATCAAGGACCAATGAGCGCCTAAAACAACACATAAAAAACTAAACACGCTTTCTACTAGCACTCAGAATAACGTACCTGGGCCTAAGGATACGACCCGGGAAATAAAGGCCTTGCAAATCAAGGACCTATGATGAGCGCCTAAAACAACACATAAAAAAACTAAACACGCTTCTACTAGCACTCACAAATAATGTATCCGGGCCAAGGAAGACCCGGGAAAATAAAGGCCTTGCAAATCAAGGACCTATGAGCGCCTAAAACAACACATAAAAAACTAAAACACGCTTCTACTAGCACTCAGAATAACGTACCGGGCCAAGGAGACCCGGGAAATAAAGCCTTGCAAATCAAGGACCTATGAGCGCCTAAAAACACACCCATAAAAAACTAAACACGCTTCTACTAGCACTCAGAATAAACGTACCGGGCCAAGGAAGACCCGGGAAATAAAGGCCTTGCAAATCAAGGACCTATGAGCGCCTAAAACAACACATAAAAAACTAAACACGCTTCTACTAGCACTCAGAATAACGTACCGGCCAAGGAAGACCCGGGAAATAAAGGCCTTGCAAATCAAGGACCTATGAGCGCCTAAAAAAAACACATAAAAACTAAAACACGCTTCTACTAGCACTCAGAATAACGTACCGGGCCAAGGAAGACCCGGGAAATAAAGGCCTTGCAAATCAAGGACCTATGAGCGCCTAAAACAACACATAAAAAACTAAACACGCTTTCTACTAGCACTCAGAATAACGTACCGGGCCAAGGAAGACCCGGGAAATAAAGGCCTTGCAAATCAAGGACCTATGAGCGCCTAAAAACAACACAATAAAAAACTAAACACGCTTCTACTAGCACTCAGAATAAACGTACCGGGCCAAGGAAGACCCGGGAAATAAAGGCCTTGCAAATCAAGGACCTATGAGCGCCTAAAACAACACATAAAAAACTAACACACGCTTCTACTAGCATATCAGAATAACGTACCGGGCCAAGAAAGACCCGGGAAATAAAGGCCTTGCAAATCAAGGAACTATGAGCGCCTAAAACAACACATAAAAAACTAACACGCTTCTACTAGCACTCAGAATAACGTACCGGGCCAAGGAAGACCCGGGAATAAAGGCCTTGCAAAATCAAGGACTATCAGCTTGAGCGCCTAAAACAACACATAAAAAAACTAAACACGCTTCTACTAGCACTCAGAATAACGTACCGGGCCAAGGAGACCCGGGAAATAAAGGCCTTGCCAAATCAAGGAACTATGAGCGCCTAAAACAACACATAAAAAACTAAACACGCTTCTACTAGCACTCAGAATAAACGTACCGGGCCAAGGAAGACCCGGAAAATAAAGGCCTTGCAAATCAAGGACCTATGAGCGCCTAAAACAACACATAAAAAAACTAAACACGCTTCTACTAGCACTCAGAATAACGTACCGGGCCAAGGAAGACCGGGAAATAAAGGCCTTGCAAATCAAGGACCTATGAGCGCCTAAAAACAACACATAAAAAACTAAACACGCTTCTACTAGCACTCAGAATAACGTACCGGGCCAAGGAAGACCCGGGAAATAAAGGCCTTGCAAATCAAGGACCTATGAGCGCCTAAAACAACACATAAAAAACTAAACACGCTTCTACTAGCACTCAGAATAACGTACCGGGCCAAGGAAGACCCGGGAAATAAAGGCCTTGCAAATCAAGGACCTATGAGCGCCTAAAACAACACATAAAAAACTAAACACGCTTCTACTAGCACTCAGAATAACGTACCGGGCCAAGGAAGACCCGGGAAATAAAGGCCTTGCAAATCAAGGACCAATGAGCGCCTAAAACAAACACATAAAAAACTAACAAACACGCGTTCTACTAGCACTCAGAATAACGTACCGGGCCAAGGAAGACCCGGGAAATAAAGGCCTTGCAAATCAAGGACCTATGAGCGCCTAAAACAACACATAAAAAACTAAACACGCTTCTACTAGCACTCAGAATAACGTACCGGGCCAAGGAAGAAGACCACGGGAAATAAAGGCCTTGCAAATCAAGGACCTAATGAGCGCCTAAAACCACACATAAAAAACTAAACACGCTTCTACTAGCACTCAGAATAACGTACCGGGCCAAGAAGACCCGGGAAATAAAGGCCTTGCAAATCAAGGGACCTATGAGCGCCTAAAACAACACATAAAAAACTAAACACGCTTCTACTAGCACTCAGAATAACGTACCGGGCCAAGGAAGACCCGGGAAATAAAAGGCCCTTGCAAATCAAGGACCTATGAGCGCCTAAAACAACACATAAAAAAACTAAACACGCTTCTACTAGCACTCAGATAACGTACCGGGCCAAGGAAGACCCGGAAATAAGGCCTTGCAAATCAAGGACCTATGAGCGCCTAAAACAACACATAAAAACACAAAACACGCTTCTACTAGCACTCAGAATAACGTACCGGGCCAAGGAAGACCGGGAATAAAGGCCTTGCAAATCAAGGACCTATGAGCGCCTAAAACAAACAATAAAAAACTAAACACGCTTCTACTAGCACTCAGAATAACGTACCGGGCCAGGAAGACCCGGGAAATAAGGCCTTGCAAATCAAGGACCTATGAGCGCCTAAAACAACACATAAAAAAACTAAACACGCTCTACTAGCACTCAGAATAACGTACCGGCCAAGGAAGACCCGGAAATAAAGGCCTTGCAAATCAAGGACCTATGAGCGCCTAAAACAACACATAAAAAACTAAACACGCTTCTACTAGCACTCAGAATAACGTACCGGGCCAAGGAAGACCCGGGAAATAAGGCCTTGCAAATCAAGGACCTATGAGCGCCTAAAACAACACATAAAAAAAAACAACACGCTTCTACTAGCACTCAGAATAACGTACCGGGCCAAGGAAGACCGGGAAATAAAGGCCTTGCAAATCAAGGACCTATGAGCGCCTAAAACAACACATAAAAAACTAAACACGCTTCTACTAGCACTCAGAATAACGTACCGGGCCAAGGAAGACCCGGGAAATAAAGGCCTTGCAAATCAAGGACCTATGAGCGCCTAAAACAACACATAAAAAACTAAACACGCTTCTACTAGCACTCAGAATAACGTACCGGGCCAAGGAAGACCCGGGAAATAAAGGCCTTGCAAATCAAGGACCTATGAGCGCCTAAAACAACACATAAAAAACTAAACACGCTTCTACTAGCACTCAGAATAACGTACGGGGCAAGGAAGACCCGGGAAATAAAGGCCTTGCAAATCAAGGACCTATGAGCGCCTAAAACAACACACATAAAAACTAAACACGCTTCTACTAGCACTCAGAATAACGTACCGGGCCAAGGAAGACCCGGGAAAAAGGCCTTGCAAATCAAGGACCTATGAGCGCCTAAAACAACACATAAAAAACTAAACACGCTTCTACTAGCACTCAGAATAACGTACCGGGCCAAGGAAGACCCGGGAAATAAAGGCCTTGCAAATCAAGGACCTATGAGCGCCTAAAACAACACATAAAAAACTAAACACGCTTCTACTAGCACTCAGAATAACGTACCGGCCAAGGAAGACCCGGGAAATAAAGGCCTTGCAAATCAAGGACCTATGAGCGCCTAAAACAACACATAAAAAACTAAACACGCTTCTACTAGCACTCAGAATAACGTACCGGCCAAGGAAGACCCGGAAATAAAGGCTCTGCAATCAAGGACCAAGAGCGCCTAAACAACACATAAAAAACTAAACACGCTTCTACTAGCACTCAGAATAACGTACCGGGCCAAGGAAGACCCGGGAATAAAGGGCCTTGCCAATCAAGGACCTATGAGCGCCTAAAACAACATAAAAAACTAAACACGCTTCTACTAGCACTCGAATAACGTACCGGGCCAGGGAAGACCCGGGAAATAAAGGCCTTGCAAATCAGGACCTAGAGCGCCTAAAACAACAATAAAAAACTAAACACGCTTCTACTAGCACTCAGAATAACGTACCGGGCCAAGGAAGACCCGGAAATAAAGGCCTTGCAAATCAAGGACCTATGAGCGCCTAAACAACACATTAAAAAACTAAACACGCTTTACTAGCACTCAGAATAACGTACCGGGCCAAGGAAGACCCGGGAAATAAAGGCATTGCAAATCAAGGACCTATGAGCGCATTAAAACAACAATAAAAAACTAAAACACGCTTCTACTAGCACTCAGAAAACGTACCGGGCCAAGGAAGACCCGGGAAATAAAGGCCTTGCCCATCAAGGACCTATTTGTAGCCTAAGACAACACATAAAACACTCGGGAAATAAAGGCCTTGCAAATCAAGGAGAACCTATGCGTGCCTAAGACAACACATAAAACACCTCGAAAATAAAGGCCTTGCCATCAAGGAACTATGTATGCCTAAGAACAACACATACAACACTCGGAAATAAGGCCATTGCAAATCAAGGACCTATGTGTGCCTAAGACAATCACATGAAACAACGCGGAAAATAAGGCCTTGCCCAATCAAGGACCCCCCCCCCACCCTATGAGCGCCTCCTAAAACAACACATAAAAAACTAAACACGCTTCTACTAGCCTCAGAATAACGTACCGGGCCAAGAAGACCCGGGAAATAAAGCCTTGCCAATCAAGGACTATGTATGCCTAGACAACACATAAAACACGCGGGAAATAAAGCGCCTTGCAAATCAAGGACCTAGATGTGTGCCTAAACACACATAAAACACTCGGAAAATAAAGGCCTTGCAAATCAAGGACATATGAGCGCCTAAAACCAAACATAAAAAACTAACACGCTTCTACTAGCCTCAGAATAACGTACGGGCCAAGGAAGACCCGGGAAATAAAGGCCTTGCCATCAGGCCCTATGAGCGCCTAAACAACAATAAAAAACAACACGCTTCTACTAGCACTCGATGCTTAGAGGCGATTAAAACAAAGAGTAAGAGGATTCAAACCTTTGAAACCATAACACGAAGTCATTGATTACGTATTTAAAAATTAAAAATTCATCGCAGTTCAATTGGTTCATCATGATTGATCTGAATTGAGATGATGAACGCACTTACTTAGTTGAGTGTATTTAAGATAGGTAGTGAATCAACACACCTTTAAAGGAGATCCCGCCGGTTAATTCCCACAGAGCCGAAGAAGCTGATCATTTCGAATGAGAAACTTTTATTAATTTAATTTTTTCAAATTTATTTATTATTATATATCACTAACTTCCACCCACTCTGCTAAGGTTTTCGGTGATTTCCCTTAGCTTAAGACCAAATGTCGAGTGTTTCCCTAGAGTCTACCAGTAAATTTTACTCATCAATATTTCCAAAATTCGAAATTTCGCACCAGATCAGCTTAACTTGAAGGGAGCCGTTTTGCCAGCAGTTCGTCCTCCCATTCTTGTCACCTTGGGGCGCTGGCGGCGCGGTTGGCGGTTGTGGGTCTTATATTGGCGACTTAGAGCAACAACTAGAACAAAAAATTAAGACCATCAGCGAAGATCAGCTTTAAGTCTTGTTAATGTCCGACCATGGTCCTTTGTCTTCTAATCTGCGGCTAGTTACGATCGGCAGAAATAATCACTCAAACGTCGACATATTATAACAAAGGGCTGGAAGAGGGCATATAAGACCCTAATGCAGCGGAAGGGACAGGTCACGGATAAACCTGCTGCCAAGTCTTCTCGGCTGCCGAGTGGGCGCACGGTCGAAATCAGTTCTCGCTTGGCCGGCCGGGCGGAGATCATTGGCATGTATGGGCACAGGGAAGGTGGTCCTCTACTCTCCACAACACTAAGGGTTCGAATCTATGAACGCATTAGACCGTAAAAGGCGTTCTCTGCTGAGAAAGTTGTATCCTAATACGATTTTGCTTACTCTGCAAATCTGTTCATGCGATAATAATTGTTGAAATTCGTAAGCTACCTGACGAGATAACTTAAGAGACAAACGAATCGTGAGAATCCCAAAGGAAACCGATTGGTAAACCGATGTAGTTTGAAACCTTGCCGCGTACCTTGCTAACTTTATCCAAGATGTCGGACCTTGAAGCTTCGATAATTGTTAACGGTATACGCAAGAGAAGAGGAATTTGATATAGAGTCAACCAAAGAATTCAAACTGGAAGAACAGGAGAATCGCGTAATATTGCGCGACGCAGACGTCCGTTGTAGACGGTATTATTTGCGGGACGCAAAGCGTAAATGCGTTCCTCTAGCAGACGAAAATAAACGGAAGTGGGTTTAATCGCTGAGAATTCTGGGTAATTTCTTGCCAATATTACGAAAAACGACCGACTTTCACGCATGACCAGTTAGTGGGTAGGTAATCGATCTTTGCCTTGCTCACGGTGAGTCAGCTCAACAGTGATTGGAAGTAATTTGAGTAGAGACGAATGTATTTGCATGCGGCCTTAGAGAGAATCAATCGATCACATCAGAATGTACATGAAGTGGTGTCCTACTTTCCAACACTTAGTCTAGTCTAGTCCCACCATCCGAGAGGATCAAATCGATCACACTCAGAATGTACATGAAGGTGGTCCTACTCTTCCAACACTTAGTCTAGTCTAGTCCCACCATCCGAGAGGATCAAATCGATCACATCAGAAATGTACATGAGGTGGTCCGACTCTTCCAACACTTAGTCTAGTCTAGTCCCACCATCCGAGAGAATCAAATCGATCACATCAGAATGTACATGAGGTGGTCCTACTCTTCAACACTTTAGTCTAGTCTAGTCCCACCATCCGAGAGAATCAAATCGATCACATCAGAATCGGAGTCGAGCGACAGCAGCGGAACGAGAAGGTTCTTCCGGCAGCAGCGTAGGAGTGGGGTCATGGCGGCATGCGACTAGCATCGCCTTGTGAGCAGCTCCCTCCCGGCACTCAGCCCGGCGAGTAGAAACATCGTGGTCTAGCGGAAAAATCGCAGCCCAGCGCCTGCGTAGAGCTAACAATATAGTCTGACTTCTTTTTCAGCAGAGGGTTCTCCACCTAACTTCTTCCCCTGATAGCTCCTTCGCCTCAAAAAGACAATAGGTCTATTCCAGTCTGCCCCAGGCTCGGCCTCGACAACCAAGGTACTTGACAGCGCGCCTCCTTACCTGTCTACCAATTTCTCCTCACCTAATTAGAACCTTCCATCATGGCTCGTCCCAGTCATCTCACTCATCAGATGCTCCAATCGCACGCAGAACGCGATTATCAATCTGCTACTAAGAAAATCATCGGACTGCCAAATCTACGTCAACGCCTGATAAAAAGTACTAAGACATCTCCAGGTAAATGGAAGGGTCCCACATTCCCGTCCCTGTACCTCTGGAACCTCCTCCAATTGAGGAAGGGGTTTCTGGAGGATCAGGGTCGAAGGACCCAAACTCTCTGTCGCGATATTAAACCTTCATCCCTGCTGGTCAGTCGGAAAATTTACCGCAGATTTAGCATCCGCGAACACGTAGTGTTCGCAAAATCCAGGCCCTTCACATTCACTTGTGAAGGCTACAACGCTTGGGACCAGGGTGAGGACTGGCTTCATTGTCAGTCTACGAAAAAATTACCGACTGCTGCTACAAGTAGCATAGAATTCCCTACAGCGAAGGAAATAAAGAGAAAAATCACTACTCGAAAGTATGTGATTAAAAGGCAAAGATCCCACAGTGGATGCGACCTTTCATTCCAGAGTGACCTAAATGGTCTTGGGTTCGAGGCTCTAAAGGTGGGTCAACATGACCTGCCGGCAGATCCAAGAAACCCCTCTCGGCCTATTTTTGTGGCAACTTTGGTGGACGGGTCCTTAATCTGCAAGGCCGGACTGATAGATCGACTTTTGCTTACTATTTATAAAGTCAAAGTTGAGCCGTATCGCCGCCTGCGAAAAAAGCAACTGCGCTTCGCGAAGAAGAAATGAAACTAAAACTCCAATTGCAGCCCCAATTGAGTTCGCTTCTGCTACCGAGAAGAAAACTTCAGACCTAGTTCAGACTGTTGCTCCTCGCTCTGATGCTGTAAGGGCTGACTATCCCATCAAACACCGATGCTAAAAAAGCAAAGGAAAAAAAGGCAAAAAAAAAAAGCACGAAACCTAAAGTTCGGGAAACTAAGGGCCTCGCACATCGAGGACCGAGAGCCTGGCCACTCCCAGGCCCAAAGAAAAAGCTGTGGACACTCAATGCTGTCCCGGCTGCTAGAAAAACCACACAGAAAATGTAGTAAAATCGACCCATTAAGGTCAATAAAAAAAGTAGGAACAGATCCCAGGCTGTCTGTGCTGGGCATGACTGTCCTACTGTACAACAGTTGAGTCAGACCAAATATCTGCCGCATAAATAGGTGATTAAATCGTGTACGTCGGAAGAGAATAACATGGATATCCGTTGTCATATTTATATGGGGACTAGACATATCAAGTCGAATGTGATGCTCAGCGAATAGGTGATTTGGCAGCTAACCTCCTAAAGAACCGGACGGCCCTGACCGATATTTGGCATATCTCGACTCAGAGTTTTAAATTACACACCTACTCTGCTAAGGTTACAGGTGAGTTCCCTTAGCGAAAAAGACAAATGTCGGAGTAGGCCCCTAGACTCCCACGAATAAAGAATATAATCCCTCTAAACTATTCCAAATGCAAAATTTCCAAGGGCAATTTCACTAAATTTAACTCATTCCCTAGTTTATAAAAAATTTATGTAATAAATCAACATCGAGCGTGGTGAGCTTGGGGATGGGTGGTCCGCCTGGAAAACGCTGCGTGCCGATGGCTGATTTTAATATTAAAGTAAGCTAGTATTTAATCAAATATACACACCTATACTTCAATAACTACTCTGCTATTTAGGTTTCTGGTGGTTTCCTTAGAGAGAACGGCTATACTTAAGATAAAACTTAAAATCATTTGTTATCAGAGATCAGAAACAACCCTTCGTATCATGGTCACACATAGAAATACATTATATAAATGGAAATGGAAATTTTGAGGGAAGTGGCTGAATTCAAATACCTAGGAACAATAATCACAAATAGGAATGAGATGCACAAAGAAATTAAACATAGGGTCAATTCTGGAAATGAGTGCTATTATGCATTACAGAGACTCTTGAAGTCCCCAACTCCTTTGAAAAAATGGTTAAACTGAAAATATATAAAACTATTATTCTACCAGTTATACTGTATTATACGAGTGCGAAACAAGGACTCTTACTTTAAGGGAGGAAAGGAGATTACAAGTATTTGAGAATAAAAGTTCTTAGGAAAATGTTTGGACCAAAGAGAGATGAACAAACAGGTGAATGGACAAGACTTCATAACAGTGAACTACATGGTCTTTATAGGAAGCCAGATATAATAAGAACAGTTAAGTCTCGTAACTGCGATGGGCAGGACATGTGGCACGAATGGGAATAAAATACATGTATGGAAGCTTCTTGTAGGCAAAACCAGAGGGAAAACGCCCAGTTGGTAGACCAAGAATGAAGGTGAGAGAATAGCATTAACTATGATGTATTGAGGGAAGTAGATTATACAGGGGATGATTGGAAAACATTAGCTCAAGATAGGGATGTATTGAGAGCTTATGTCCGCATGGCCATAAACCTATGGGTTTCGATAGTGCCAAGTGAGTTAGTTAGTTATTATAAAATTGAGGGTTTGTCCACCGAAATTGAACTATAAGCACCATATGTGGATGAAACGAAGTGACAAGGAGTAAAGGAATGTGCTTTCGTTAACATCGTGAATGAGTGCAATTTTTTTTCCCATCCATCAAAAAAAAGCAAATTGTAACAATGCCTGTCTTTTCCAATACAGCATCGATTGAATGCACTTTTAGTACCCTAAGAAGAGTGAAGACATGGTGCCTTTCTGCAATGACAGAAAAATGCTTTAATGGCCTAAGTATGGCTCAGTCTGCTCAAAAAAGTATTAAAAAATTATATTGAAAAATTCAAAACAAAACGTACTTAAAAAAATGTTCTCATATGAAAAAGGCGAGTCGAATTGTGTGTGTGTGTAGTGGTACTTTATTAGTAAGCTAAAATATAGCTAATAGTTTCAATACAATTAAGAAGTAATCTTCAACAAAAAACTCAATTCGCCAAAGCCTAAATAATCCTGCAATTATTTCACTATATACTTCTTCACATTTCCTCTTCAATAGCGCTGTAGTTTTCTTCTGAAATATATTGAGGTTAGTTTAACAAAATAAAGGTAGTATTTTGGATTTTTGATTTGTTGGTTTGTTCCCGGAAGATATACAGTCGAAAAAAAAATTTGCACCCCCCTTAATTCCAATACGCCCATGGTTGTTGTTCCTTTTCTCGTGTTTTTATTAGTTTTTAATTTTTATTATACATTAATTAGATATTATTTTTATTGTTGTTCTCAGTTTGGTTCAAACAGTTTGTTTACTGTGATTTTAATATGCTGACAGCAGTTAAATAAATATAATTATACAAGTAGAATGGACATTACACTGTTTGATATGGAACACAGAATAAATCTAATTTTGGTGCTGAATGTTACTTTAAAACTCTTTATTAATAAATTTACCATAATCCACAGATTAACCGCTTTACAGCAAACTTGTTCTTAAAAATACTTTAAACGCATACAAATTAAAATTGATTGGTAGATTACTAGATAACCGAATCCAATCTCTATCGGGTGTTTTTCTTTGCTTTAAATGTCCAGACTCTAGACGATATGCTAGGAATATTTCCACTTTTACATCCGACTTTAACTATCTGTGTCTTGGCTTCTGAAAGAAGGATTTTTTTTTTTTCTGATCACGCATTTTTAGCTGTCATTGTACAGCCTTTGAAATAATTGATAGCGCACAGATAATCTTCAAGTCTCAGAACGAAGCCACAGCGCATGAATCAGAGATCAGCTATTTGGTTCACAAGAATACAACTATTTGAGAAACTAAATCCGTTCCATTTCGTTGTGTGTCGTGCAATGGAAAACAATTTCGTGTAAATAAGTAGTGCGGTAAATACTGAAAATAAAACAAAAGGAAGAAAATTAATTGAAATAAGGACGAGAGAGAGAGAGAGAGAGAGAGAGAGAGAGAGAGAGAGAAACGCATGGCAGCAGGATCGAACACGCGACCTCATGCACGGGAAACAAAAGCTCACCTCCACTAGACCACAACCATCTCTCCCAGAAATTGTCTGTATGAAAGCGATGCAATACTTCAGGATTTACTTGTATAATGAAAATTAGATATTAACTTAATTTAAATTAATCAGACACATAATTTGTATTAGTAATGGAAATAATACAACTGGGGCCACGCCGTAGCGTAGTGGTTAAGGCACTGAGCTCAAAGCCGGAGGGTCGAGAGTTCAAGTCCAGTTGGGGTTCCAGGATTTTTAAACTGACCCAACCCTCTGGCGGCACTATGACCACTGGGTCGACTAAGCCTCTAACGCGAATGAGATACCAGGACGCTGTTCTGGGGGGAAAGGCGGCCGTCCGCAGGGCCGAAAACCCCGCGACAGACACAAAGTGCCGTTGTCTAGAAAAAGTGGGAGCCTTAAACCTCCTACTAACCCCAAGGGCCTCCGGGCCCTGTTGTGGGATCACCTTTACTTAATAGAAATAATTTTATTATGCATGGTTTTGTAAACAAGTAATGAGAAGTTACAATCACGTTATTCATTTTATACATATATATACATATATATAAATATACAATATATTATATATATATTATATATATATATATATATGAGCTGCTTCCTTAATAATATTTATTTCCATATTTCCATGCCA